>JAPMNP010698999.1:0-13444 GCA_029874935.1 Atherina boyeri | reverse complement strand
TGTGTGTGTGTGTGTGCGTGTGTGTATGTATGGAGGGGAATGCCTGAAAGTGGAAACAGTGAATGTTGTGTCAGCTCCCCCAAACCAAAACAAACTCCTATAGCCCCCTAGTGCATTCCTAAAATCAGAAAAGTGAATAGCAATATACCTTCCATTGAAAATGTAGCCCTCTCTCTCTTGTTTTCACACCCTNCCCCCCCTCTTACTCTTCTTTCCCTCCTCCCTCTTTTACACACTCACATCAGTTTGGCTCTCCTAGATTTAATCTCATCCTTATTCTCTTAATCTTTTTCTTTACATCTCCATTTCCACATGCAAATCAGTTCCTCTCATCTTTCTGATTATTCTCCTTTACTTTCTGTTCTCTTTCTCTCTGTTTTCCAATCAGCCAACAGAGCTGCTGCTGCTGTATGTGTGTGTGTCCGTATATGTGTGTGTCTAGTCAGTCTGTGAGCTGAGCTTACAGTACAGACAGTTTAGTACAGTTGAAAGAGCACATCAGACTTCTGCCCTGCTCTCTCTGAGGGCTGATAATATGGGCCCCTCTTACCTGTTAGGAGCTAGTGAGCCGCTGCTCCTCCCTTTAAATGAACTTCAGAGGGGGAATGGGATTGACAGGAACACAGAGAGAGCTGCCTCGTTTGACTGGCGGTCCTGTCAAGGTGAACCCAAGGTGCTCTCTCAGACCCGCGCTGCTTTCCACAAGGCTGCCCTGGTGAGCTGATTGGGTCTTAATAGTGCAGTAATGACCAAAACAAGCTCACATTGTCTCAGCCAGCGCATGTTATCTTTAAAGATAGTAGAAACTTCAAGGTCTAATTTAGCAAGTTAAAATCAGTTGAGCCTCCCTATTAAGCTTTGTTCTAGAGTATGTGAGTAAAATATAAGGCACTTCGGTTTAGTATCTGTTTGAGAAACCATTAGGAGTGTGTGGTCTAGTTTTCCTCCCCTGACAGATTCTGCATAATAATAAATGCGAAGGGGAAGCCTTTCTTTAAGCTTCAGCACCTTAATAGCCTGTATGATGACACTTTATCTATAGTTTGTGCATATAATCACCAAACTAAAGGGGGCGACCTCAGGGCGTGGGTTCACTCACTGACACTTGACATCTTTATAATTAACTGGGAAGGTCTAATCTCTGCCTTCAAATGACGCATGGTCACATTCCATTTAATATGCTTATAAGCACAATGTATTATTCAAATATGCTGATGAGGCTCTGTTAGAAAACAGACTTTGTGACACAGGTTTTTCCTTTCCCGTCATGGCGGGGTATGGAGGGCCACTAATGGACCTGCAGAGATCGGAGAGCAACAGCCCTTCTGACATTTTCATTCCTTGTGAAAGACTGCAAAGTTTTCCTCCACATTTTCTTTGTCTGTGTGCAATTTGATTATAAGCAACTCAGGAAAGACACTGAAATTAAATCTTTCTTTCCATTTTTTTCACTTTCAAAGTTTTTGTCTTCTGCAGAGAAAAGATTTATCAACACATTTCTGAGGACAGAGGCAGCTTGTACGGATTTAAATGAAGAGTTCTGGTTGGAGGTGTTTTAAGGAAGCAGCCATCTTTAGGTTGAGTGAAGCAGCAGAGCTTTTTATGGATGCAGGCTCTAACAGGGCTGGAAAAAAGAGCCTCTTATGTTCACTTTTGGCTTGAGTTACTTTTGAGAGGCTGGTGGTCGCTGGGTCAGAGGCTTCAGTGAGCCGGTAACCACTACACGAAGCCCTCAGTCCTCACCGGAGCTTTTTCGGCTGCAGCAACCTTCTATCCTCTCAGTTTGAGAAAAGAATGAAGTCAGACTTATCTGTAATGCGCATCAAGTCTAACATACTATTCATGCTGTGGCCTTTTCTTTCAATCCATATTCATGAATCACTTGAAAATTACAAAATCAATACAACTCTGCAATTACACAGTGTTGGGGTCATACGGTCCTGTTATTTGGAAGTCTTACATGCACATATGAACTCAATAAATAAATAAAGCTTCATAAAAATATTGTAATGAATGCATTAAGATCCAAATTCATTAAAAACAGGAATATTCATTGCATCTTCTGCCAATTTTTTTAGAAACCACACTTTTATTTTAAATGTTTATTAGCCAAAATCTAGTCAGTTGATGTTTAAAGTCACCTAATATACAGCTTTCTTTAAAAAAAAAAAAAAAGAATGGTCTCTTATCTGCCACTCTTTTATTCCCGGTCCAAAAGAAGTTGTGTGATTTTATGTATACATATATGTATATAGCACGCTGTGAGTTGTTTCTCTAAAAAGTAACTTGGACATAAATTTGATCTTCCCTGCTTCATGCTTTGTTTTTTGTTCTCATTTTCTTCAGCTGAAGAGCTGAAAAGGCAATAAGAATGAAAACATGATATTAAAGGCAGCTAATGAACCAAAAAAAAAATCAGCTGTGCATGCCCTCCCTTTCAGATTTATCCCCAGTTTGCTATTTAGTTTTAACGCGGTTGATATCGAACAGCATCAAATCACCTTTTTTGTTCCTTAAAGGTTGTAAACATTTGTAAATGAGCTCTTGCATGTGTTGAAGGCATATTAGGTTTTCTCCCTGGCGTCCGTGGGGGTTTATTGAATGTGCTGTTGTTGATCCTGGGCCGTGAATCCTTTCCTGCCCTCTCCTCTGCCTGGAGCCTGCCCCCAGCCTCTCCACAACCTCCCACTGAGCTCCCTCTGTTTCCAGCTTCATCTCCAGCTCTCTGTCTGTCCAGTTAAGCATCGCAGCTCTTGCCTCCTGTGTCATCTTCCTTTTAACTAAACTGTGGGTTTTTCTTTTAATCAGCTCAAGCCTTTGCAATTCAAACTTCTTTTCCTGCTTTTTAAATGTGGCTTATTTTGTTTGACTTTATTTTTTTTAAACTTTTGGTCTATAGTTCATTTTACACTGTAAATATCATCTTTGCTGCTTTAATCTCATTTAGATAAAACATATATGAGTTCAAGTTTTATTATTTGGATGTCAAATTAAGGGAATACCCAACATAAAGAGTCTTCAAAAGTATTTTGGTCCATATCTGCCACAGAACTAAAAGGATGAGATGTCCCTTTTGCCACATGTATCTCATAATTTGATTGATGATGGCAGTGGAGAGTTCTGTCAGTTTCTTCCAACTGTTCCTCCATGAATTTTAAGTTGGGTAAAAAAAACATGCTCCTCAAAGCATGTCTGAGCCACTGGATCCTGTAATTAGGGGTCAAGTAATCAGTTTATTTCCCCGTTTAATTTGCCACCTGTCTGAATCTGTACAGTTTAAAGTACTTTTAAATGATTAACTGGTTCGCTGTCATTTCCACCTGTTGATATCACATCACAAACGAGTCCCCCTTACAACTTCCTCAGGTGTTTTTCACCTTCTTTTCGCCTACATGGACACTGAAGCCAACAAGTTTCTTTCAGAAACTAAACAATGAAATGCTTAGTTTTAATGATGGTTTATGTTCCATGCAGATGTGTGATGTGGGGCATTTGGCGTTTGATTTTCATGCTGTTGAGAAAGCCCCTGTCTAATAACTCGTGACCGCGTTGATCATTCTAAGATCATTTGGTCCTTTGTACAAATTAAACAGATCAGATATTACAGTATGTGTCATTTTGTTCTTTAAAAAGGAAAAGTGTTCTTACATTTGGGCCAACACAAGCTAGATGTTTCCCTCAAGTTTTCATCCTTCATGCAAAGCTTAACTCTTAGTTCCAACTAGAACTTAAAAACTTGATTTTCTCAAAATGTCAGATTGATACTTTGAAATATATCCACAGTTATTGGAGTTTAAATCCATCTCATCTTGAATTCCATTCTGCGTGCCAGTAAAGATTCTCGACTGCATTTTTTCTGGCTATATTCCTGTAATTTGTATATCCCATAGCTCACAAGCTGTCCCTTACACCAAAGGTCTATATAGACATTGAGAACCTGATTTAAAGAGCCCAGACAGAAATGATGTGCTGCACAAATATGCGTGGGATGTACAAAACATCATGTGCATCTGTTCAGGGTGCACGTCCGCCAACAATTCCTATTTTGCAGACGCATCAAGAAGAAGGAAGGAAAAAAAAGAAGTAAAGGCAAGAGGCCTTTTGGCAGACACATCATCAGACTGATTTATAACTTTGCTCACATCCACCTGTTGTTTTTCATAGGGCCTAATTAGAAGCCTACTGTGTGTGTCATATTGTAGCATCTTACACAAACACGAATGCAGTTATGCACCATTTGATTTGCCCAAAATAAACAAGGTAAGAAATATTTCCTGTCATCGGCCACATGAGGTGACAGCGCCTGAGGGTTTCAGCTATTTTGGCATCTTGAGAATGTATTGCACACAACTTTGGTGGGTCTAAGAGAACGATGTTTCTTTTTTCTTTTTTACATTTTTAGTTTTCTGTTAAGACATTTCAGTGCAATATTTTATTTTTGCAAGTCTGAAATAAAGTCAAATCAATCAATCAAATGTTACAGTCTTATCTCATTTTATAACACCAGAAATTTAACAAGCGAGCTATTTATGCCCTTTTCTCCCACCGTCCCCCCTCTTTCTCCCTCTCACCAATCCCTCTTTATCACCTCAACACATCTCTCTTCCTCTCTCACTCTCCTTCCTTCCATCTCTAGGCCTAGCAGATTGTCACTGTTATTTACCAAATATAGTCTGACAAAGAAGAAGTGGGATTTTTTACTGATTGAAGATCAAAGTAGCAAAGTCTCCTCCTCAAAGCCCGCCCCTTCTATTAGCCGCCCTTAAGAACAGAGGAAAACATCAATTTCTCGCACATCAATGGCGGCTTCATAATCAATTGAAAAAGACACTTGTATGGGGATGCAAATCTTATCTTTGTCTTATTAGAGCTTTTAGAAGATGCATGTCGGGATTTAATGTTATGAAATAAAAGGGGGTCGCTTTTTTTAATCTAAAGATGCAGAGGCGTTAGTAATGGTCGAAATCAAAGCCCCAAGACTGTGGTAATTACTGGAGGAGTTTGCCTATCCTTATTAATATTGATCAAATATTACTGTGATCTGATCTCTGGGCTTATGATGAATTTGGAAGGTGGTTAACGAGCACAAAGAGGAACATGACACTCGTTTTCCCCCTTGCAACAACCACAAGCAGATGTCCATTTTCTTTTTCATGAGGTTTTGACCATAATGATCAGAAAAAAACAAAAACAAAAAACCTCCAGGAAAATAGCAGTAGTTTTTGAGGTAAAACTATTTCCTGTCGGAACCTTTCCTCCTTCTCATGTAGCTGGACTTCTCTGTCTTGCTTCCTACTTTGAGTCCTAAAAAAAAATGATACTACCTCACGGTGGTTGGATGACTAGAAAAAGACAGTTGTGTCAATGGGAATTCAAGGTTGCATTTTTATTGACCTGATGATGATGCACAGGGCTTTCAAATGGCTTTAAATAAGCTGGTGTCCTCTAGGCAAAAAGGGATGCACAAAACACACTGATTCATCCACCAACAATGTGGCAGATGATCACAGAATGGTTAAAGATCTGCATTTTGAAGTGTAAATAAGGCAGGCTCAAGAGTGTTGCAGGTACAGTATGAGCACAGTTTGTACATAAAATATCCCATTTCTAGAAAGCTTAAGACGTACCTAAGTGGCAACTAAACACATGATTTCATGCCCTGGAATATACATCATGCATCACATGGGACTGCGAAAGGTGGAAAACTCATTATTGTTTATTTCATTGAAATTCATATATTGAAAACCTCCAGCTATGAGCACATAAACAAAAGAGTGAGGGAGCTCTGGAGCCACCCATGTGGAAAACATTGATTGTTACTCGCTTGAAGCCTTCAGGAGTCTATTGGCCATAAAACTTTAGGCCAATTGATTTTTCTGCATTAATTTCTCAATTAGGACCTTCGAAGAAGACCACAAGGGCTGCAGCCAAAACAGTTGAGGCTGAAGCATGAAGCTTTGGGGCCTTATTTTTTGGTGGGTATGCATATGTGTGTAGGAGTTCGTTATGTGTCCACACCACATCTGATCCGTCTAACACAGAACTATCTTTGTGATTATGAAGGATTTTGGGATCAATTTTCAGGAAAGCAAATACCAGAGAGGTAATCAATATTTGAACCAACTATGCCCTTAAACTTCTTGCACTCTCATCCCTCCATCAGAGTCGAACATTAGAACAAAAGACTGACAGACCTTAAGAGCTGCTGTGAGCAAAGAGTGTGTCTCACACTGGCAACAAAGAGGGTTTCAACAAAGAGAGGAATTACACCGCTAAATGTGTACTTTGTTGTATTCTGTTGCCCTCCTTATTGTTTGTATTTTCCTCTTTTCTTTGCCTTTCGCCATCTTTTGGAGAAACTAAGAGCAAGAGGAAAAAAATTGTTGAATTATCCCATCTGATGGCATCGGTTTGACAATAATGAAGAAAATAGAAAATCTTAAGGGGCCATGCCAAAACAATGTTTTAGATTAACAATGTGCAGCTTTTACTAAGTTTTTAAAAAAAAATCTTTCTTTTTAATTAAGAAATTTAGGAAAAGTTATGCACATTCAAAACTTCAAATCAAAGTTTTCTGGCTTTCAGTGTTAAAGCTGCACCTCTGTTCAAGCACCAAAGAAAGAATAAAGTATGTCCAAGTACTTAGTTGCCAAATTTGCATGACAACTTCAGTTCTCCTTTTTTTTGCATATTTAATTCATTCATGCAAAATATCACAAATAGATAAATGGAAGTATAACTACAAACTGAAATAAGAATATTTTGATTGCTGAGGATAATTTGCCAGCTTTAGCACATACATGTTAAGTAGTGAAGTCATCCATAACAGATCTAACATTAACGTGATGACCACATCCATCATAATCTCTTTTACTTTTGGTATTTCAACTTCATATTGATGCAATTACTCCTGTACTCTTATTTTAGCTCATTACTGTAATTAGTATGAGTATTTCTGTTGTGTGGCATAAATACTTTAAAGGAAGTGTCTGGGATTCCCAAAACACCCGGCAGATTTTGAAAATACACAACTCAAATGGTCCTACCCTCTTGCCTCCAACGCTGCCCCTGACTCCACCCATTCGACGACTGTTTGATTGACAAATTTACCGTCCAATGCTTCTCAGTGGTCTTGGAAATAATTGACTGGAGTTTTTCAAGCCCTGTTCATTCCATAGATGATTAACTTGTTTAATTTCCATGTCTGTGCTTCCAACTTAGTGGCTGTAAATGGGTTAGGAACAGGATTTTAAGGGATTTTGCAAAAATGACCAAAAAAGAAAATATCAGATCCTACTTTTAACTTAAGTTTCAGGTGTCAGTATTTCCTTTGAACGGTTATTGTGCTATAATACTGCAATGTTGCCATTTTCTGTTATTTCACCAAACATACTTTATATGATGACGTAAATTTCTAATTGCTTTTCCTAATCATGCAAAACAAATGAGAGCTGAAGTTGTCATGTAAATGCGCCCAAGTACTTTAGTATTTCTACAATGCAGCATTTTATACAAACAACTCATGTGTCACAACATAACCCGGTTTACTGGGAATGCCTGCTTCTTGTCCTCAAGGAGCGCTGCCCTGATGGTTTTAGATGTCTCCTGCTGCAACACATCTGACTGAGATTGATGGGTCATTAAGGCAAGAGCAGAACTTGACAATAAGCTGTTGAGGAAGTGCGTTTAATTTGAATCAGGTGTGTGGGAGCAGGGAAACGTGTAAAAGCTGCAGGACCGCAGCCCGGAAGACCGACATTGGACATCCCGGTGTATTACGTTGCATGATGAAAGGTTTTAATTGAGACAATTTTGCAGATAATATTCTAAGTAATACAGTCATTTTACAGTAATGTCTTCCATAAGCATCCTAGGTGTTCTTTTAAACTGTTTGGTAAATTAATGTGCGTACTGATACATAAAAGTAATCATGAATATCACCGAGCTGATGTTGTTTTTCACACTGATGCCAAATGTGTGTGTATTGGTTTGAATGAAGCAGTGTATTATTGTAAACTCTGGACAGGAAAATAAATTTGGACAAACCTCAATGTTGAGCTTGTCAGCTTATATTCTTCAGTTTCAACTACTACTACTACTACTACTACTGTCATTTAGCTAAATTTTTACTCATGATTTGTTCCCCCAGTTTTTGGCAATCTAAGTGTTTTAATCGCCTCGGTTTAATAAAACAAAGACAGCCTCAGTGTTTTTGTCAAATAGAAAAGAAGAGACTTCATACAAGTCTGATTATCCTTCACACTCTGTGTAACAGATTTTAGTTCCGATACTATTTCCCTTTTTTCTTTGAAAAGAGATAATGGCACCAATATGAGACTGCAGAGATATGAGCCTTTGCATCAGCTTTAACCTGTTCTCAACTTAACCTTGGATCATGTCGAGTTTTCTTTTGACTCCCACTATACAAGGATTGTAGACTGATGTCTCATTATTGGGCCCGGCTTCCATTCTGTTAATGAAAACAGCACAGAAATGAACACGACGCTGCTCTGATTTACGTTGAGAGGCAACTTGTTTGACTCAAGGTCATGTTTCAACTGCATCGCTTGTTAATAAGAGCGGACGTTAAGGATGCCATTGCTTCCTGGCTCTCAGGCTTTGTCCAAGAACTTACAACATTGAAAGGAAAGCAGTTACTACTTCATCGCTTAGCAAATGAGCAGTAATGTCAAGTTCAAATGAGCTTACTTTATGAATCCCTTTCTCTGGTTTGATCTGAATATCTGTAAAGATGACAAAATGTGAACCAAGTGTTTGCAACCTAGAACTTGTGTCTTCTGACTAAAGAATTTAATCAACAAATCCTCATAAAAACTTTTCTTTTCTTTAATCCGCACACTTATTCAAAGAAAACCCGCCTGCGTTGTGCACATGACGACTCTTTATTCAGACTCCTAAAAGGTCAACTTCTGCTTATTGTGGTTTTAATTAAAGCCAGTTAGGAACACGAAGAAAGCATTTGCTTCTTAAAAAAATTAATAAAATAAAATTCTCCCACAAAAGGCCTCCTGCATCCTGTTTGAGCAAGTGCCTTAAATGAGATGCTCCCAGTCTCTTCACCAAAAAATCAGGGAGTTTCTCCAAAATAACTTTCACTAAGATGTGCAGGGTCCTGCTCACAAGACCATGAGAGAAAAGAGAGGCTTCCTGTTGTCTCCACAGACACAAAGCAGGGTGAAGAGGAAGTTGCTTTCTACGTGTTTACCCCTCGCACCTGCTTTCAAATTTGGTTTAGGTGGCGAAAAAACACAAAGGTCAAAGATTAAGTTTGTTGCCCGACTTGAGAGACTCAGCAGCAGACAGATTCATCACAATTCATCAGGAGCTTCCAATTAGGACTGAAAGCATGAGATAAGAGCTTATATTCATCTCTTTGTGGGAGGGGGGGTGTCCTGCTGTAAAGAAAAGTACCAGTGAGGTTCATGCATTGTCTCTGGTTGAACTGTGCAGTCTGTCAGTGATTTTTCTGTGTGATAGACTCCAAACTAACCTCAGCTACGTGGGCATACGGGAGAATAAATGCCCATAAACAGAATAAGTTCCAGTAGCAAACACACCATCTTCTCTCCCCATCAAGACATGAATCAGAGTATAAAAATCCCCTTTGGCCACCTGATGCCTGATGCATTCACTGTAAAGCCAGTGTGAAAACATTTCTCAAACCACCACCTCATTGGCTTATATACCACTGACCTTTAAGTAACATTTACCAGGCAGCAGTGGCTTGGCTCGCCTCTCCCTGCGAGATGCTGCTGTGACGGACAGGTGAGCTGTGTGTGTGCTGGCCTGCAGATCCACAGCAGACGAGTACATAAGTTACCTTGTCTCTCAGGTGGATTCCATGTTTAGAGAGTTCAGGACCTGCCTGGGACCTTGATTAATGACTATCACGTCCATTTCTGAAAAACGCTTGGCTGTTTGTTTTGGAGGCGACGGGAGACAGCTCACGTAGCCGGCCCGATACGGTTCCCACGATGCCGTGTGGATGAGTTCTGGAGACACTCAATTCCTGCTTGCAGTGATATAAAAAGCAGCGGGCCTTCATTAATCACGCATGTCCGGACTGTTCTCAAGAAAACTCCCGATCCAACTGTTAGGCCTTTTTTATGGAAAATGTTAGACGTTGCATCCTGGGATTTGATCTGTTTTGATTATTGACTCACAAACTTTTAGTTTAATGAAATGCATGATGAGCCATTTGTTGCATTAGTTTCAGGAACAAATATTATTCTTAGATGAATGCAGAGTCACAGGCCAGACACTCTCATTCACACAACTGTTCCTTTTTTGTATTATGAATCTGATATGGATTATAAATCAAAAGAAAAAATAAATAAATGGAAGGAAAACCCATTTTTACAGTGTTCCTCTGTGTTAATATGCTCCGAAAATGACCTCAGATTATGTTGCGTTACATGAGCAGATGTACTGCATTTTCTCTATGCATTGACTTCATTCACAACAGGTTCTAATATGAAAAAGACACGATGATAAAAGCCCTAAAAGCTTTTGTCATCACATCTGAGCATTTTGCTGCCTAAATCCTTTTCCGAAGGACCTTTAAATGAAAATGCAGCAACCACAGATTTTTATTTCAAATAAATTGTCCTATTGTGTCAACAGAATGAGGTGCTAAGGTGCTAAGGAGGAGAGAAACTACTTTTCTACAAGATCAATAAGAAGGAAAATAATCATTAAAAAACATTGTACTCAGGTAATGATTTCACTTTTCTGGAAAGCAACTCTCTCCTTGTCATTTGGCATGTTTTGATGTATGCAATACAAACCTCACTGCAGCCAGTGAGTCGTTTAAAAAGCGCACAGGGAAATGTTTTGCTTAGAGAACAGTGACATGGTAAATTTAACAAGGACAACCGCACACACACAACAGTCGAGGGCTGACATTTACACACAGATGCAAATGCACATGTTTGTCGTGGGATTTCTTTTTATTCTAACAAATGAAATACAGCATGAAACATGCTTTTCATAATCAGGTAATTCTGTTTCTCCATCCTCCGGCCCAAAATAATGACGAGGACCATTAGTATAGATGTAATTACAGCTAACTACAGTATTATCATGCTGATAGAATTTATGTGAGATGTACTGGCAATAAATGCCACAAATGTAAAACAACATGACTCCCAACAATAGAGGAAATTTGCACTTGAGTAAATGCAACTGAAGTTAAATGTTAAGTTTCACTTAGGGAACAAACATCACCGCAAGCACAGTTTTGTGTGGAAAAAAGGGAGAAAATGTCCAGCAGTAATATGTTAATCAAGCATTGAGGGACCTTTTAGTGGCTGTGGTTGGCACTATGGATGCATGATGGGTAATTAACTGTTTAGGAGCGCAGAGGACGTGTGCAGTGTGCTGGTGATGCTTGAGATGAAGTCTGTTCGTATTGAGACGTCAGTCATTTCTTTTTGTAGTTTGGTGCTCTGCATAAACATTTCTGCAGTCGGTGTCTTTGAAAGTTCAGGCAGAATTTAGTTCACACATGTGTTTTTGTTCTTATTTCTGAAGATGGAGACACAAAGAGCAATATTATTATATAAAAATTTGTAAAAGAATTATTGAACCATAAGAAGTTGGCTGTGAATGAGCTGATGCAGACCAAACATGTTAATTCAACTGTACAGATAGGATTTCTGTTAGTTTTCTCCGTAAACATTAAACATACAGAGCATTTCGAGGAATTATGAGATTATTACTGATATTTATCTTCAGTGAAGACATGTTCCCCAGACATATCCAAACAGTGTTTTGACTGCAATTTAACTAATTAGATATTCAACATGAATAAAAATCAAAACCCCAAAATCCTTTGGAACCAAAACCAAATTTTCTATGTATACAGACAATATTTTAGATATTGGTAGACATATTTGAACATATTTCAACAAATTGAATTGAATTGAATTGAACATATTTCAAGGCGAAACCGAACAGTTTGTTTCATATTTTGTGTTCTGCCCTATTTAAAAGAACATATAAAAGATAGAGATGAAAGGAAAGATGCATGGAAACATGATGAGCATTTTATAAAAATAATACAAAAGCCTGTTAAGATGCTTCTGTTTTGCATTTCTAACATAGATTTGATAGCTGCTGAGACAGGAAGTGGCAGCTCAAACGTCATGATCTGGCCGGTGCTAAGCTGAGGTTGTGTATTCAGACAGTGGTGATGCTTCTGGTTTCCTCTAAGCTCAGAGATGAGGGTGGTGGGGGAGTGTTTGGATGGAGGACAATCCTCCGTTGTTACAAAACCACAACCACAAGGAGGTAAATAGCACCAACAAAAAGACAGGGCATGCTTCTGCTCCATCATCCACAGCAGTGGCGGCAGCACAGCCTATCATCATGATATTAAAGAGTCCTGTAGATTAGAATCACCAGGGCGGCATCAGAGGCAGGTGTCTCCACGGCACGCGTGATAACACGCTGCCAGCCCCCAGTAAACTCTCAGGTACCTGCTGAGGCAATCCGGGGAGAGGCCAGCTTGGAGCGCCTCTGCTTTGGTCTGGTCTGTACGGGCTCAGGTTTGGAGGGCCCCCGCGCAGCAGGGTGCCTCTTCTTCCACCGGCTGCCTGAACACAGACGCACTGGATGAGAACCAGAGACAGCAATCCTCCCTCTCTCTCTCTCTTCCTTCCTCCCCTGCTCCCTAACACTGCTGGCTGGGCTGCAGCCAGCCAACACAAACACTGCTTTCACCTCATCTAGATAAAGCACATCAGTGATCACTGAGCGCAATCGTCTGCTTTCATGGTGTTGCCTGGTCTGGGGTGTGTTGGTAGGCAGACTCGCAGCACTCTGGTGCTGCACTGTGCACATAATTCCCCCATCAGTGTTGTTTGACAACACTGCTGAGAGCAGATACAGAGAAATTAGTGTCATAATATTTGTTTTCATACGTCTAACAGCATGAAGACATGAAACAATATTTTTTTTTAATCAGCAATTCTGCAGCTTGTTTTGATCCAACACCGTTTTATTTGCAAGAGTCACCTGGATGTATGTTTCAGCGTCATTTCTTGCAGCTATATTTAAATTAATTGATGTTTTTGTGATTGCCACATCAAATATTGGCTATAACAGAAGCTGCATTTCCCCCTGATGAGATAAGGTGACTGAATCACAGTCAGTGATATAAACACACATTTCACTGGGGGACAAAGCTTTAGGGAATTCAATAGATTAGAGATAGGCAAAAGGAGATATTTTTGTTTTGTTTATTTTAATGTATTTTCTATCCCTAATTACTGTGCTTTATTCTATTCATTAAATGAATTCTTGATTAACAAAGATAATAAATGAAAAATGTTTATTGACTTTCTGCAATTATACTTGTAAAATCAGCAAAAGCAAAACAGTAAAAATATAAAGATTTATTTTTATTTCATGATAACAATTC
>JAPMNP010698979.1:0-10751 GCA_029874935.1 Atherina boyeri | reverse complement strand
ATGTGCAGCCAGTACCAGAGGGTTTCCAACTAGCTTGGCTTAGGATTGCATATTTTTATGAATGACGTGGTCCTATTGGCTGCATTGAGCAGAGGTCTTCAGCAGGCATTGGAGCAGTATGAAGTTGGGTGATGAGCAGCTGGGATGAATATTTGAACTGCAATACTTCCAAATGGGTGGATATCCCATTGTGGGTTGAAAAATGCCTCAAATGGTAGATTTAATGCGTTTCAGGTCTTCATTTAAAAGTTTGGGAAGAATGCAAGCAGCACCCACCTCGCATACATTCATGAGTGGGGGAGGCGAGAGTAATTGGGACCTCTCACACCCCCATTTCCTGGGTGCTGCCAAGGGAGGGGTTTGCGGTGTCCCAGTAGCCCTATGGTGCTTGCTGGCTGTGTCTCTGGGATCTGTTGGCTCGTGGTCCAGCTGGTCAATGTGGAGTGGCCGTACGGCCGTCAGATCGCGGTGCTGCGCCTCCATTTGGCTGAGCTGCATGGGGGCGGAGGGTGGGGGGTATCTCCTGGCAGTGTTGCTGGATGATTCTGAGGCGGGATGGGTCCACTCTGTTCCTTTGCGGCTGACTGGTGAGGCTGTCTCTGCGATTGGTCTGGCGGCACTTGGATGGCGTGCGGGACAGTTGGCCTCCCCACTGTGGTGGAGTGCTGGGGGTGCATAGGGCATCTTTGGTGCTGCCTTGTGTCGTGTACCGGTGGGTGTTGGCGGGGGTATGGCTGGCTGTGTCTCTGACGCCTAGGTGGCTTAAGGGGCGGCTTGCATCTGGGCGTACGGCAAGCGGTGCAGTGGAGCAGGCACAGTACACTGGGGCCGGTGGTGGCTTGCGTCTGTGCAGGGCTGGCGGTCCCAGCCTGCTGGGGCCCGCGCTCTGTAGCGGTAGGGGTAGGGGCTTCTGGCTTGGGGCCCCCTCTGCCACCGTCGGGGTGGAGGTGGTGGGGGATTCATGCCCTGGGGTTGCTGCTGATGGCCGGGGTCCTGGGACCTCCTGGCTCTCCTCTGATTCTTTCAGAGGCATTCGTTGCGCTGTCGCGCCCATCTTTAAACACTTCATTACTCATGTTCTGCATGGTGACACAGTCAATGTGTTCTCTGGTGGGTGAGTACACCGTGTACACTAATGGCTATTGTTGTTTAGTTATCTGCCTATAGCTTTATATACGCGTGGACACGAATGATTATGTTTGAACTTTTTGTGCCATGGTTGTTGTTGCAATTCAGGTTTACTCCAACTTGTTTTTTGTTTTTTTTTGAGTGCTCCTGAGGATTGTCGACTCTGCCCTCCGACCAACCTCTGTTAGGTCTGGCAATATTATGTAAAGACCATTTGTAAACAAGCATTGAAAATAAAATGAAATATTAATTATTATTATCAAGAGGAGCCTTATTTTCATAAAGCTCCCCTTGGCAAAGCAAATCTGCTCGGCATAACATGGCAAACAGACCACTATTCTTATACCTGCTACCTTGCAGGACAGGACAGGAAGTGAAAAGAGAAAAAAAAAAAAAGTTTGGTAAGAACATAGCATTAGATTGACAGGCAGATTGGGGCTGACATAGCACTTTGTTCAACTGCTGCTAATGTGAAAGCGCTTTATAAATAAAGTGATGATATATGAAAACAACCAGGGTCTGCATTTAAAAGCACAGGGAGAAGACTTTTAACTGACCATAATTAATTAATTCACATGTGGAAGGAACAAAAAAAATATGAGGCAAAATGAGGCAAAACAAACATGAAAACACACCAACATATAAACCTTTTTTCTTTTAATTTCACTTTAATAGTAAAAGCCTGCCTCAATAGAGGAAGAGCCACATTTGATAACGAATTTAAAAGAAAAATCAAAAAGACACCTGGAAAAATAAACCTGTCTCAGGCAACTGTTCGCCCATACAGAAACATCAAATCCCTCAGTCTCTCATCTGGGTTGGATTTCTGTCTGCAGCCTTAAAAATTTTGAAAGGCACTACTGGAGCCAGAAAACGCAACGTTTCAGACCAACTTCAAGCTTCTAATATAAGTATGGGTTTTGTTTACTTGAATACTGTGAGGACAGATTAGTGAATTAAATTTGTATGCCTTCTCAAATTTGGACCTTTAGATATGAAAACAATCTGCAAATCAGCTTCAGCTGGATTTTCTGCTCATTTGATTTTATTTCCAACAAAGTATTGGTGCTATTCTGTTCTTGGAAAATAAAATAAAATAGTTTCAAAATCACAGAAAACCTTTTGCATCTTTGGGAAGGTTAGGTAAAGAATGAGCCTGTTTGAAACCAGCTCTCAATGCAGCAACACCACCGGCCCAAAAGCTTTTCATAAAAAATAAAATAATCTAAAAGCTTGATTCACATTTGAAAAAATACAATTAATTCTCCTCAGATTTCTTTACTATAAAGCATTGATTAGCTCTGAGCAGCCCAGAAGTCGGAGTACATTGTGAACATGTATCAGGCAAACATGTGCAAGCCATTAAGAAAAACATTTCATTGTTATTTTTGAGTTTAACATGGACATAGATGGATGAAATTACCAACTTCTGTCACACTGTACTTCTGTTAGTTATAATAAAACAACATAATCACAAGTGGAGCTTCCCAAATAGGATTATAGTGTAATGTTAGGGTGATGTACAGTGTAGCTGTGGTGCAGACTAAACAGGAGGAAAAAAGAAACGGTTGACTTCCCTGAATTCAATGATAAAGTGCCCAAAATAATTTGATGCAACCAGTCTGGTTTGATGCGTTCCAAAAGCTAAAGTTGTTTGTAATTAACACAACACCAACAACATGGCTTGACGAGTCATTAACAGTTGTCATGCAGATTTACGCATCAATTTAACACAATATATGGAGACAAAAAAGGGCCAAAAAAGTCTGAAGTTTTAATCTGACAAGCAACTGAAAGTTTGTCAGATATTTTCACAATGACAAATCAAAAACAAGAAAATGTTTGATTTGTCATTGTGAAATGACCCGACATTAAATTAGAAGCTTTGAGCCATTAAAATGAAAAATTTGGTATTTACTGTTTTATTTTTTATATATTAATATATAAAGTATAATATATAAATTCTAATAACATCCTAAATCTAAAATGTCAAAAACTAAAAAGAATAATCAGATTGTACATAATTTAATATATCTTATTGTTAAGGCCTTGAAATTGTTAAGAATTTCCTGTTCTATTGCCATAAAATGTGGTGACTTGTGAGATACGACTGGTTAACAAAAACATATTTAAAAAAAAAGGTCAAAATAAAATTTGTAGAGGCTTGAATATTAGACTTTTTACAATCCAGTGTTTGCATATGATGCAATCTGATTATTTCTTTAAAAAAATAGTGTTACTTAAACATTTCTGTTATTCAGCTGTTTGTAAGATTAAAGTTTTTTTCTCCCCTTTTTGCTTCCATAAAAAGAACCCAGTGTTTGATAAAAGAATAAATCAGGGTGAACACCCTTTTTAAATAAATCTCTAAACATTATATGTTTTTCCCTGCGGAGGGAAGAGGCCTCTAGTATAACTTTGCTCCAGGCAACACCACAAAAAACATCTTTGGTTATAACAAAGTAAAATAAATCTATGAGATAATCAATACATGTTTGACACAGAAAAGAGAGAACAGATGTCATTTTTGACCACTAGATGGCAACATTGCAAAGCACTCTTGCTGAACCGTCAGTTTAACATCATTCAGCGTCCACCACATATGACATTGGACACCAGTTTTAAAGTTTCATTTATCCAACAGTTTTGGTTTATCTAAATGATTGTCTTCCTTTTATATCTGATTAAATGCAGGAAAAATACATTAAATTAGCTACATATTACCTTTTGCTTCTGCTTATATATAAATTTTCTACATTTCCTTTATGTCCGTCTTGCCTTGGTTCCCTTTGTAACATTCCCCTTCATCCACGAGAAGGAAAGAAAATACAAACTCGGGTTGAAAAGGAGGTCAGGGCTGCAGGTTTAACTTGAGATAAGAGCACAGACATGCATCTCAAATGAATGGCTGCAGACAGACAAGACTAAAACACAGGTGAAAGGGACAATGCAGCCATTTTTCTTCCTCTGTTCTTTACAGCCATCAGCACTTGAAACCTCCTTTTCTTTCAGATATGGATTATAATAGCTTCCATAAATGCAAAATACGAACAAGCAGTAAATCAGAGTGACTTATGCTCGGAGGAAAATCCCGTCATTGTCCTCAAGGCCACAGTCACACTGCTCGTATAACAATCTTTCCCATGTTTTCCAAAAACAAAAACCTCTCCTCTTCCGTTTTTCTTCCTTTCTAAATCTAATGTTTCTATTCTACTTTCTCTTAACAGCTCAGTCAACCTCCAAAAACTTTCAGTCACATCCCAGTGCGCCTTCCTTCGACCTCGCTGGGTCAAAGTCAAGCGGTCACGTCTACTCAACCCATGTCAGTCTGTACAGTTCATGCTTCATCAAACTCTGCTGGTGGTGTTCAAATACAAACAAAGCCTTTCTATCCCACCAGCTCTTTGTTATTACACTCACTCTTGTCTTCACTCCGCAGAACAATATTTTTACAGACAACAGCCAAAACTAAGCTACTTCCTCGGCTCAAAAACTTCTAAAACCTTTGATCATGTGTCCGTACCCACAATTGAGTCTGTTTTCAGTCTCTTTAAACTTGAAATTTGACTCTTTTGGTTTCTCTGTACCTTTGTCTGCAATTTCAGTTAACTGAACCTACGGAGCCTAAAATGTGCCAGAATTACCATAATATTAAATATATATTAAATTATACATTAAAACAAGTTAAATGTAAGTCAGCTGCTTGTCTCTAAATCTTTATTTGTATAAAAATAAATTGAAAATATATGAGCAAATATTACCAAGTTATGCTGCTGAATTCTCTGCTAGATTCTGGATAGAAGAACATTTATTTTATTTTTAAAATATTGGTTTAATTGCCATGTGAGAAAAATATCTATTTTTGTCATGTCCAACACTGATGTCTGAAAAAAGAGAATCTATAATATAATGAAAATTTGATAATTTTTTGCGCAAATTTTAAAATAGGCCAAAACAAAAATGTCTTTTAAAAAATTCAGAACGACAACAAAACAGAAAAAAAAATAACGCCACACTATCACTATCTGGAAATAATGGCCTATGTATTTTAATTCCCACATTTCTTCCTTAAAACACAAAAACAAATTTTGCAAAAAGAAAAGAGGAAAAAAATTCTGTGTATTTCGGGAAAATCTAAGAAAAATACCTTTGTCCATTATTTTAAGAGGGTGATCATATGCAAGGATCTTTGTAGGTGAACAATAACAATAATGCAAATACAATTTAATAATTTTTGTTTATGAAAAATGCATCAGTTTCTACATGTCTTATCTGGTAATTTTAACTGGTTATAGTCTTATTAAAAGTAATATTAAATTTGATCAAAATAATCATACAGTTGTTTGGCACCCTTAGGACTCCATACTATCTTTTAACCTACTACCCCACCCCCTAAAGAAATATATCTCATCTCCATCAATGACAACAACTGTCAGCATACTCTTCCATTTCCCTGACACCATCAGGCATACGTAACTAAGGCTTTTGTTCTGTTTGGGGATTTAAATCAGCTAAACTTCATGGGATCTGATGCTCATTATCTGTGTCTATATATCTAGTTACATTCTGAAAAAACTACTCTGTTACTGTGTCAACACTCAAGATTGTTTCTGCCTCTATATTATAAATGAAAATAAGACTCTGTTTTAAAAAGAAAAAACAATAAAAAGCTTCACCCATATAAATTAAGAAAAAAAATATGTACAGACCTTTAAAACAAACAAATTAAATAAAAATACCCAACATATGGCCTCGAGTTTTTCACAAGTTTGAAGGTTAAAAACAAAAAAGTGGAGCATAGAGGAATCAGATGAACTACAAAAATTTTGTGACAGCAGGGCAGAATGAGATACGAAGAGAGGGATGGACGGAGAAAAGTTGAGAGGATGAATGAATATGGCACAGTTGAGTAAATCTTTGGTGTCTCCAGGCTGACTGAGCCGAGCAGACAGCAGTTTAAAGTTTTGAAAAGCTGTCCATATGTCCTTTATCTGCTTGTCCTTCGTGAGCTGTCTTAAATTTTTTGTCCTCTTGTATCTCTCCATCAGTTTCATTCCGTTTTCCAGGCGCCGCATCCTCTTTTCACATCTCCCTCCACCAAAATGTACACTGGATTTCTCCTCTTAGGAGATAGAGAAAAAAAACTCCTCTGTCCATTCCTCTAGGGGGCAGTAGTCCTGTTTCATGGAGGTTAAATCCTATGAGAAGGCCCTCTGACCTCCAATAACGCCTCCTGGAGTCTGTGCCTGTAGGCTTCATAGCGACGAATCACCGCCTCCTTCTGCTCCTTTTCCTCTTTGTCAAGGATCTGCAGGAAGTTACGCAGCTCAGGGATGGAGAAAGCGTCCCACTGGGGGGAAATATAAATGAAAAAGATTAGCAAAAAACTTCATTAATAAGGAGGATATGAAATATTTGGTTTGGTTGTTCATGTTNNAGAAAAGAAAGCAAGAAAGGGCAGGAAATCTGAAAGATGGAGAAACTAAAAAGGAAAGGACAGGTAATTTTGTGTGTTTTGTTTTAACTAGATTCAGGAAGTGGCAATACACGTTCTGTTTTAGACACTTGAAAGGGGTGGGATATAAATAAGATTTTCTTCTTCCCACTCTTTCAGGCACAAATTGTTTACAGATGTTTTTGTGTAAGTACTATTGTAATGAATAATGCTGTCTGAAATAAATGAAAAATGAAAACAAATAAAAACTAAAGAAGAAGAAGAAGAAGGAAAAAACAAGGAGGAAGAATGAAATAGAAGAATGTAAATAAGACCAAATAATAATTTCTTCGTATTTGGCATGTCAGAGACAGACAAACTTAAAATAAAATAGAAATGGTAAGGAAAGAGGATGAGAAAAAAATTAACACAGGATTTAAAGAAAAAACAACAACAAACAAACAAAGAGGAAGTGGAAAACAAAAAAAAGTGCAGATCCCGAGAAGAAAAAACAAAGCAAAGCTGAAACAAAAGTTAGGAAAAAAAGGCAGACTGTGTGTTACCATGACTTCTCCAGTCTGCTGTTCCCTCAGTACGAAGCTGAGTGTCTCGAGGTCAGGTCCCGCCACCAGACGTAGAAACAGCGGCTGCTCGCCATCTGCCAGCTTACACACATATTCTGCAGAACACACACAAATTCAGTTAGTCTGCAGAGTTGTGGGGATCAACACAAACCACATACATGCAGACGTGTGTGTATGTGTACATATAAACAGAGCTGGCAGACGATGATAGGAAGGGTGCAGCACGTTCACCAGCTATTTACAAGAGAGATGTGGTTCGACTATTTACATCTAAACACAGGCAGTAGTGGATATTTTAGGCCAGTATGAATCTATATCAGAATTCTTATATTTGGTTCTTAAAAAGTCAGTTATGATGTTTTCATCCCAAGGAAATGGTAAATAACGTTTCATAACCATATTGCTATTCAATTTCCCAACAAATAATTGTAAGTCTCCAATAGGTCCTCCTCAAGGCATCTACGTTCATTCTTCAATCAAATACACTATTCCCCTTGTAAAAAAAGAAAGAAAAAGAAGCAAACATAGAAAGGGACCATTAAATGTCTACATACAGCTGTTGTCAGACACACTTCTGTCTAGACACTCTTTCACTAGCAGGCTATATTTCTCCAGTAATTAATGTGAACCAAACCAGGAATGGCTTCCACTTCAGGCTTATTTTTAAAGTTTAAATTCATGTTGGAAGCTGGGAAAATTCTCTCTTCCTCACTTGGAGCTGTTAAATAGACTGAAAGATAATACGTGACATCGAACAACCCCTGCAACAGCTGCAGATTCACGCACTGTGTATGCATGCTGTATTTATACATGCATGTGTTCATGGGTATCCCTGGCGAGCTGGTGTCGGTGGGAGAGCCCAATGGCATCCGGCATGAGGGCGAGGCCTCCACGCAGACAAAGTGGGACATCATTACTGTGTCGGAGCCACAGCATCTGATACTGAGCTTGGCATGATAGGCATGAAATGCCGTCTGCACGGCTGTCGCTTTCACTGTCTCAGACAAACTCAGAAGTCTTACCCTGCTCCTCCCTGTGGCAGCGCTTGTACAGGGCGTATTTCGCTGGGTTGTCCACGACTGTGTACTTGTTTAGGAGAGCGATGATCACCTGAGCGAACAAGAACAAAACAATTGGTCAGTGAGGAATGCAGTAAAAGTCAAACCACGAGCCAATAAGCTTCCACTTATTCAATTTTAGCCATTCCTGATGTCCAGCTCAGTTAATGTTCATGCAACACTTCTTTCCCTGTGTTGTTACATCATTACTAGTGACTAAACCCACTATAATCTGCCAAAATTTGAAGATTTTTTTTCAGTAAAGCTCTTCTCATTCACATATTTTCATTTTTCATTCAATCTACAGCAAAACACATCAGAAATCCTTAGTGTCCTGGACTAATTTGAAGTAAAATCTAATCACATTTTTTAATCAAGCAAAACCAAGAACTAGAGGTTTTTAGTGACTTTTGCCAACCATTAAAGTGGTCGCACCTTTTTTAGCAACAATTTAAAGCTGTGATTTGACAGTAACTATATCATATTACTTCAGAAAAGTATGATTAGTAAATTTCCTGTCTAATATTATTATCTATTTTCAGTATCTGAAGTGAATTTATTTCAATCTTTAAAGCCATTTTGTTCATGTTTAATGTTTTTCTCCACTCTACATGGAGCCCCCAGTATTTTGACAGACATAAACTTCTCCCATAGCCTTTTCTGTCCAACCCCGACTTCATCCAGTGTGTCATCGGATCCTTATTAAGTTTTGCAGTGTGTGTGTGTGGGTTCGCCACCTGTCTGACTGTGTTATTGGAGCTGATGTGAAGTGTTTTGTTGACTCCTTGGGGCAGATAGAAGGCCTCCCCAATCACGGCTTCTCCTGTTCCTGTTTGACCGTGCACCGTTACCGGCCTCCTCAGATCCATTTGGACCTTGATGAAACCAGTGTACACACCCGTGGTACCCTGAGGAGACACAATTACATCATCATGTCAAAACAGCCGCTTTGAATTAAGTAATTGTAAACAGAAGGAATTACTTTTTGACTCATGAATGACTTTGTTTTTTTAGTCTTTTGTTTCCCATATCAATAAAAAAAAAAAGTCATCAGAGGCTTCTGGTCGTGTGCTCCCGTTTGCTTCAGACGTAGCAGCTTTGTTGATGCCGACTGAAGAGTTTGATTGTTCATCGTTCAAAAGATTTTGTGGTTGTTCTTCCACTTATTTTTCACTTTTAATCTAAAATATGTGAATCAGTAAAAATCAAATACTTTAATTAATATCAAAACAAAAAATTTGATTCTTCCTTGAAGTGGTTTTGTCAGCTCTGGGGGAAGACTTGATGTTCATTAAACTCACATGACAGACCAGCATTCCAGATATAATTTCCCAAATAGTCTCACAGAAGAAAGAGAAACTGTTTTGCAGGATTTGATGTCAACCACTGCTGTTCATCCTCCTCAACAGGCTTATTGATTGGTCTCATTTTTACCTCCATGTCTCTCCTCTCTTCAGTCCTCCTGTCAATGATCCAGAAATCATTCACACCCAAATATGTAAAAGCATGTGACAATTTCTAAAATGCACTTGGAAATTAGGAGAGATGGAAGAAATGGGAGGCTTGCTGGAGGAGTTATAAGCACAAATTCACCTTCACTTAAGTTTTTTCTAAGATGTGGTACGATTTCTTGCATTAGAGTAAATATAAACTTTGTCACATAAATATTCAATGCTTGATTCGAGAAGAGGGATTGAAGATGTGCACTTTTGGAAATGGGATAACGGAAAATGTGTTTTTAAATTTGAACAACCATGCCTTCTGCTGAATTACAATCCCCATCAATGTAGCCTATACCTGTACAGCCACCATCTGGTCATCCTTTTCTAACTGTTTCCTTAAAACCAGTAAATAGAAATGTGTCCAATTCCCTTTTTTAAGGCAACTTTCAAAAGATCATTCCAAAGTTTCTTTGCAAGAACACAAACACACCACCTATATGCAACTTGCTAAGCCTCAAATAAATTTCTCAGCGCCTCATTAGCAACTGGGCCAGTTTCTGGCCACCAGAGGGGTCATCAGGGCTCCTCTTATTATTTAAATCAAATAACTTAAAAATTAAAATTTTCAAGATTGCACAACAGATTTATTTCTTTTAATTGACTCTTAGTGAGATATATCACTATGTATTCAAAAGAAAGAAAAAAGAAAACATTTGCTAAACTTCTGTGTCTGCTTGAGTGAGATGAAGGATCATTAGCTTCCAGTAGATATGACGTTATTAGAATTTTAAAAAAGTGTCTACATATCTGAAGAAAAAAGAAAGTTGGAAAAAAAGTGTTTGACTACATTTTTCTACAGTTTTCCTAAAACTAAATAAAACCCACTGTTTGCAAACATATACATATATTTCATAAATGTGAAAAACAATCAATCAAAGAACTGTAAGAGCTAAATGCTAATGACCTGCCAGTATCAGCAGAATAAAACATTTGGTGCATCAGTGGGGAACTCCACATAAAACGTATGAGAGTCCAATCAAAATGTGAAATAAAGTTTCCATAGAGGCTGTGAGGTCGGTGCTTTGTGAGCTGTACATGTGAGACC
>JAPMNP010698921.1:0-10058 GCA_029874935.1 Atherina boyeri | reverse complement strand
TCTCTTTTTAGCAGAGGTTTAATTACAGCTGTTTTCAGTTGTTCTGGGAAAACACCTGACGTTAAAGATGAGTTCATAATCTGTAACAGGTCTGACTCCAAAGTCTTTGAGACTTTTTTGAAAAAACCTGTGGGCAGAATGTTTAAACAGCAAGAGGAGGAGTTCAGTTGACGTAAGATGTCTTCCAGATCTTTGCTGTTTATGAGATAAAACTGTCTAATCCAACCAGGGATCAAATCAAATCAAATTCTATTCACATAGCACTTGTCATACAAAAGTAGCACAGAGTGCCTCACAAGATGAAACAATTGTTAATCATATTAAAACCCTTTCACACCAAAGTAAAATAAAACAAAAACATCTGAGTACAAGAACACAACCGATCATACTCTCTTTTTACACACATTGTCACACTCACACAACGCAACCCCCCCTGCACAAACATAAACTCTGAATTCTAAGAAGTGACAATAATATTTTAGCAAAGTGCTGTCATGCTGTTGATCGAACCAAAGGTCCTTCACACCACCTACTGCTGCCTTATGGAACTTGTAAAAGGAAACTCTTGGCATCCCCTCCTGTGGAAATGCAAAGAGTTGTATTCCTCTTGTGGTTGGGTGTTCAGAGGACGCCATTGTAGGTTGTATCTAATCATTTATGTGCAAACAATTTATTTTGTCATTTTGTTTAGGGGACTTGTGAGGCAGATGTGCAGCAGTATGTCAGCAGCAGACTGGGTCCAGGTCCTTAGGACTATAAACCGTTGTGGAAATGCTGAATTCTGGGATCTAAAGGATTTTATTGTTCTTTCAGAGAAACAAACAATATGCCCAGACTGATCTCTAAAGTGTTCAATGAAAGTAGGCCTCTCCAATCCCAAATTCTGGAGGAACTCTCAGATAAACCCCGCTACTCAGAACTTTGTCATCTCGGAGGATAGAGTTAGATCCAAGAAGGAGATATACCACTGGTTGCAGAATTTTATCACAATATTTCTCTGTAGCAGATTCTGTAGCAGAATAGCAGTTTGACATTGGCAGAGAAGATTTGTCAGGTTTTTTCAAGGACACAACCGTCATACTTAACTCTAGGCTATTACTCATCCCACAAATGCATTTTCCTTACAATTGTGGCATTATTATTTAAAAGGGAAATAAACACGTTTCTCAGTGGTATAAGATGTATCAGAAGTAATACTGCAACAAAGAAATAATCAAATTTCCACATTTTAGATATTTGCGCATAACGCAGACTCAACCACGTTTCATATGCTCTGCTGCCATCTGCTGGTCATGTAAGACGCTTCATGCTCTAGTATTTTCATAGAAGAGAAAGGCGAGAGGCTTTTTTTCTTTTTAACACCAGAGAGACTAATAACTATTCATCTATTATCAAACACTAAATCAAGACTCTGTAATTTCAAACTAATTTTCAATCATATTCTAGTTTATAAAACATGATGATGAACCTACAATTTATTTATTGTTTTGTTTCTTCATAAAAAAAATCCCTTTTGTACCATTTTTTGGTTTAAAATACAGTTGTGCAGTTAATTTTGTTCAATCAACACTGCCGCAAAGCATGTTTTGAGTTCAGAAATATTTGGGTTTATTTAATGATGATAATAAAAAAAAAGCGCCTGCGCATTATACATATAGATCTGATTGGGTGACAACAGTCAGGCTGTATTTCCGGTGTGACCCAACAGCACAGCGCTGATGTTTTTATAGACCAGTCATCTGCGTTTCATTTACTCCTGAGGTCCCAGAAACCATGACAGCACCGGGTTTAATGCTGGTCGTCCTTGCAGCCTGCCTGTGGCCCGGTAAGATGAAAAGCGGTTTTATAGGCTAATATCTGCTTTACACTGGCACCTGACCAGTCGCCATTAATTTTCTTATTATATGTGAAGCTGTACATCTCTTGTACTGGAAGTGTATGAATACTCTGATACTGGGATTATTGTACTATTTAACCCTTTATTCATTGCTCTTTTTCTTTAATCTCACTATCTTTATTCTGTGTTTTTACTGAAGGAAACTCCAGGTTTATTATTGACCCTTTATCATTCATAAGGCGTGAACATTTGGTAAGCCTGGCAGTGACCGTTCATTTAAAAATACTCTGTTGTGTTTTTGCAGCATATTATAATACTCTCTCAAGTCTTGTTCTATGTTTAAATTAATAAAATGCTGTGAATGTGAAGTCTTACTATGGCTTCTCCTTATCAGACATTGGATGTCTGTCCAGAATGCAGCCAAATCATCCAGCTTTCCACCAACATGATTTCCAGCAGTGACACTAAAGTAAGGGACTTTTATACTGTTTTTTTTTTTTTGTTATTAAAAAGCTATGTTAATAGAGCTGTTTAGTAAACATGCATTTGCACCCATACTGTATGTTTTGTAAAGACCATTTCTACGTATGGACTTCTCCATTGCAAGCATTAAATTAGAGAAAGGCCGTTATTCAAAAGGTGATACAATCACAAATATTTAGACATCAAGCTATTTTGCATGATCTCCTTAAATAAAATGTTGCCATAAAAGAGACTACTAACTGAAGTTCTTTTGCAGGTGACTCTATATGAAACCTTGCATGCCTTGTGCCAGCGCCTACCAAAAGAGCAGGCATCAGAGTGTGATTCCCAGGTGAAGATGTACCTGCCAAAACTCCTTCAACAAACACCTGCTCATTTGGTGAGTTTAACTTCTATTTTGGCCCTTTTTTTATACATATGGGGAAAAATTTTAACATTTTCATCCACACAGGCAACTTTTGCTTGACAAAATTATTTGTTTTTGTAGAAACCAGAGGAGATCTGCATGATTTTTGGACTTTGTGCTTCCCACAAGAAGGAGGAACCTCAAAAACTTTCTGATCATACTGTAGACCAAAGTTTATCCAGCTCTGCACTTGGCACCACCACCAAGACCCAAGTTAGTATGAGAAAGCGGAAGCAGGAGTAGAATAGAAAGTGGCAGGTGAAGTGAAACAGTTTTTCTGCATTAAAAGTTTATGAACTTCCTGTGAACTGTTCCTCTTTTTAGGAGCTGTCCACCCCAGTTTGCACCCTGTGTTTGTTTATTATGAAGAAGTTGGAGACCCTGCTGCCCAAAAACATGACTGAGGTGAAATTTTCGCTTCAATAGATTGATTCTGGCATGTGCCTCTGCCACCCATTACTTTATGTCAGTACTGTCCCTCTTGACCAACAGGATGCTTTAATGAAGCTCATGGAAGAGGTCTGTGATCTTGTACCTAAAAGCTATAAGGACCAGTGTGATGACTTTGTCGACAAATATGGTGCAGAGATCGTGGAATTCCTTTTATCATCAGCTGCGCCTCATACGATCTGCACTCTTTTGCACCTCTGTTTGTTTGGAGAGCAAACTGTCCCAGGTTTGTTTTGTTATTTTCATTTGGGCTGAAACCGCAAGGATTTCTAAAGTATTGTTTCTCTCTTTTCTGCCTAAAGAGCAGCTAAAACCACATGGTAGTATGTTTTGAAAAAATGGCCTTTTTATTTTTTCTCCTGTACTCACCTCAAGCACTGTAGCACCTCTTTACATATGTGGCTTTTGAAACATGTTAGATTTCAATAATTAAAAACAACTAGATTCTTTGGATTAAGTGTAATTTAAAACATTTGACCTAAAGTTCCAGTCAATTTAATTTAATGAAAACTTGTATTACATTAGGTTTTTCAAGTTGGTATTGCTATTTTGCATGTTACGCTAAATGTGACAGCCTTAAATAATTATTTTCTGGTAATAACTGAGGCCATGACATGTCAATGTTAATGCAATCACCATGTTAAATTTTATGGAAAGGTTTGAGAACAAAGTTTTTCCAGCTACCAGATGGCTTTTGGATAGCTGCAAAAACCACCAAACAGGAAGTGAGACCCTATTTCAATAGGGGTCTGAACTCTGCATTTCCTCCTCTTGTCCAAAAATTTGCATTGCTCGACTACTGAGGGAGCTTTAAACGAAAACACACTTTTTATGTTTTCAGAGCTGCTTAAAGCAATGAATACTTTGTCACAATTTTAGTGTTAAATCTGATTCTCGCGCTCTCTCATTGTCACCAAATTAACACTCTGACTTCCCAGAGGTGCTCCCCCCTTCGGACTGCGAGTCATGCCGGACCCTGGCTGCGTTGAGCAGACTGCATCTGGGAGTCAACGCAACTGAACATGAAACATCAGGTTTCCTGCAGTCTGTGTGCATCCATCACCCAAATGCCATCCCCAAGGTCAGACTCTAAGTTCTAAACATCTATCACAAATTACTTAAAGTTTTGAAATATCTTAACCCAGTCAATATATTTAATGTCCGATTAATTTATGCAACCTTTCCTTGATTATTGCTCACAGCACAAGAGATCTTTTAATCATTTCCCATGAAAAACTGTCTTTTCAGTGCGACTCTTTTACTAGAATCCATGGGTCTCAACTGCAGAGGGTTCTGGGAAACCAGATGGATCTTCCACATGTTTGTGAAGTAAGAATATGCTAAAGGTCACACAAATAATGACCCATCTCCCTTACAGGAATGTTTTTTATAATAAGGAGGCCAACCAGGTTTCATAAATTACAGCTCTGCAAGGGAATTTCTCAGCAGTGGCCTAATTCTAATGATTAGCACAAGACAACCTCATGGTTCGAATTAGACCACTTTTATAAATGCTATTGCTTGCAACAGCATATTTTCTTAAGCAGCAAAACTACAATGTACCAACATTGGATGATCAACTGACACACTTTGAAACAGTATGGAGAAATTTAGTCCATGCAGAACTGATCGGGAACATGATGAACATGCCTACATGACATGAACTCAAATGAGGTGAAACCCATTCTCGTGATAATTTATGTCATGTGTCCTGCAGAGAGCTGATATGTGCATTTCGAAAGTGGAGCCGTTGAGAAAGGTTCCTTGTATTTGGGGACCAAGCTACTGGTGCAAAGACTGGAAAACTGCTCAGAAATGTGGGGTATGTGAAATTCATCCTTTCTAATAAATAAGAATAGGTTGTCATCTGGAGATGGAGGGGAAAGTGTTATCCTTGTTTAGTTTTCACTTACAAAAGACTTTGCCACTACAGTATGTCATAAAGTAAGTCATCCTAACATGAGGGGATTTCATAGGCACTAAATATGATCCAGGAGTAACTTTTCTACAGGATCCAATAAGCCCCATCCCCCTATTTTAAAGTCTACTGCATCCAGCTTTTTTTTTATTATTATTATTTAGTCATTTGATTCAAGTTCTTTTCAGAGTTTAGTATATTTGAGTTACTAAGTTCATAGTACTTTCAAGGCTTGAATCAAGTGGTACATATGCTACTCAATGAGCACTACAAGCTTAGTCAGCAGTGCCAGGAAAAAAAGTCAGACCTTCTTTCAATATTGATATGAGTAACGTAATGTTGTCTTTATGACTAACAGATTAGATTAATATTGATGGAATGCATGAATGAAAAACTAACCCAAATACAGTACAAATTAGACATCTTGCATGCTAAAAGGAACAGAAGTGCCTGAAAACAGTACAATTCTGTTCATCTTTACTAGTTTCACATCCCATCTCTGTTTTAATCTACAGAATCAGACCTTCTGTAAGAAATATATGTGGAAGAAATAAGAGAAGAGTCCTGCCAAACTGACTGCAGCTCTGAGACAACACAAAAACATACTTTCAATAAATGTACTGCACTGAGTTACTGTTAAATGTTTTACAAATGTAATGCACTGATCAACTTTTTTTGTTTTTAATTAACCATGTCACATGCCATTTATTTATCCAGCATAAATGTTAATTATAAAATTCCTCGTTGCATGAATTATCAAAAGACTGAGGCTGGAATTCAGTCTGAAATATCGGTTTCTGCAGGGCTTAGTTTTGTGAACAGTATTGTTCTATATTAACAAGCTGTAATTATCTATGTAATAACTGAAGACAAAACCTTGTGCAAGTGTCTGCTATAAAATGAGCTTTCAATGTATACTACAGTCAGCTTGAATGACTGCTTCTTCTGATTATAATTCATGGTGTAAATTACCACTAACAAATAAAAATCTGAAGATTAAATTAAGAGGTGTGTTGTTAAAAATGAACAGACAATTGTTTCCTGGAGCTGGTTTATTCAGAAACCTCCACTTGGTAAAAAGATAAAACTGTGGAAAAACATGAAGACATTATCCTTTTGTCTCTTAATCTTGCGGTTATAAACGATATTGTCAGTTTCATTAATTTTGTTTGTCCCCTCAACCACCTCAATCTCAGTTTTTTTTTTTCCCCGAATGATGATAAAAAAAAACGTCTGCTCATCCAGTGGAAATCATGCCTTATTTACATCTTTGTGTGGTTGTTTGTGGTATCACTCTCTTGTCTCTTCCAGATCTGTGAGAAATGGAAAAAGGTAGACATTAGAAGCTATGTATTTTTTAAAGAATATTGGTCTTTTTAATCAATGTATTGATCATTCTCAAACTTCAGCCCTCTGAAATATGAAAGAAGCTCTTTCTGAGGCTTTATGGAAATCAAATAACTAAGAAAACATTTCTAAAGACAAACATTTAGTTATGTGAAATATCACTTTTTGTTGGTACTTCTTTCTACCTTTCAAAGTGGTGGATTTTGTATTTAAACACTTAAAGAGGCTAAATGTAAAAATAAACATATCATTAGCCTTTTTATGTGACCATTTATGACTCAAAAATCTTCTGATGAGTATACCGACATCCTGTTGGCTCACCACGGGTGCGCCTATAAGCCTGGAGCGAACTTTTCCTTGTTTCTATCGGGTACGAAATTCCGCACGCTGTGTCTGCGGATGCAACGTCAAAACGCGTTCACTCAAGATTAACAGATCAGGTTAAAGCATTTTTAATGATTTATGAAAACTAAATTCATTAGGTATGTAATTTCTTTGTTCTTCTGACACTGTGTCATTGCCTATAATGGAGATTGACTATAACTGCACCTCAAAACACACGCAGACAGAGGAAAATGCTGAACCAAAGACTACCTGATGATGTTATTGTTAAAATAAAGTTGTTTTCACAGACAAAGCCCCAGAATCATCCAGATAATTGTGAAATCATTAATTGTGATTCTAAGCAAGGATAGTCTGCAATAAGGTGCTGTGACTCCAGCCATATGTTCAAATCCACTTGTGTCAGAAGAAGTTGAATTTTTTTTAATTTGAAAAAAAAAAAATGATAGTTTGTTGTTTTTTTTAACACTCCAGATAGCAATACACCTTGGTTTAAAATTCCTGATATGTCTTTCAGTCCCCTGCTCTCTTATTGGCGCAAAAAGATCCATAGCAAGGCTCTCTAATACTCTTATATTTTGAAATACACACTAAACTACACTAATGCGGAGGAATTACCTGGATGTATGCCTCAGACAGTGTGATCATCTGGGGAAGGATGTCAATCACCTGCAGGTCCTGCATCTCATACCACTTCCCTGTCCCCTGGGTAAAACATAATGACACTCATGACAAACCATTTTTATCCAACAGTGTTTAGGTACAAAAGTAAAGAGTGCTTGCGACAAAGGGAAATTATTGAAAAATATTCAACCTTAGTCTCCTTTTCTTTATTTTTGGACCTAACTGAATTGAGACAAAACTGGTCTCACATCAGTCTGATATTATCCAAGAACAGCTAAATGAGCAACCACAAAAAGGCTATAACATTACGTACAGTAAGGGGCCAGTGTGCATTTCTAAGTAAAGCTGCTTGTTTCTGTCACAAATTGGCTAAAACAAAAATGGGACTATAAATACATAGTATGCTGCTTTTAATATTATTAGATTTCTACTGGTATTCATACATCTTAGATGGAACAAAATATTGGAAATACATTCTTGTATAGTTATCTTGTGGAGGGTCAATTTTGTAGAAAGAATACAGTTTATAGTGGAAAAAGTTATTCAGAAAAGACCAAGCAGCAAACTCCGCTAGACAAAAGTGAAGCCAATGCAGAAGTGCCAAAAATTGCAGGTCAATCCTCCTCCGCCAGGGGCTGGCTCCAAAACGGAGTCAATCCCCATAGACTTCTTTGTTAAAAAGGCCAACTTCAAATCAGAAATAGACATGTTTTGAGCCTGGTACAAAAGTCCATTTTAGGTTTAATAGGTCAAGTATTGCATGTTATGCTATATGGTTAGCATGACAACTGTGAGGGAGGGAATTATTTTATAACTCATCCGTTTAGATGTTATTGAATCTGGAAATTGCACAAAATTAGGATGCGTGTCCTTTTGATTGACAGGAGACAGATGTGGCCGTAGTGCTAGCACTTGTTGTTAGCAGCTTCCTTCCGCTTTCAAATTTGCAGCGAAATCCGGCAGCAAGAAGAGGCAGAAGGGTGCAGAGAAGCACAACCGTGTTTTTTAGCCGGCTAGCACTGGCACATAGCTCTTAGCTACAGGCAAATAGGTGTCAATCATCCGTCTCCCCGCTCACAGCCCCCCTCTCAGCTCCACCTTTTTGCTCATTTTTGTATTTTCAGGGAGTGACGAGACATGTAACACTGCCAAGATGACAAGATGTGCTTCAAATAGACGAAAACCCTATTTCAAACACTGCATTTTGGATCGCATTTGCAATGACCATTGTTTAATAAGAGGTGAAATCCTGCATCAAACCACATTCTAAGTTTAAGATAATTTGTTGACCAGGGATTTAGCAGGAACAGTAAAAACAATCACTGACACACACTGCCCCTCGGATTACACCCCAGCCATTTTGAAGCTGGTTGTGATAATGTTATCAGTACTGAACCACGTCCAATCATTTCTTTCCGTATTAAATCATAAAAGGTTCAAAACATGAAAACATAACATCCAGCTACAAACATACAAGGATTTCTCTTTAAAGAAATGTCCGATTGCTGCTTACATGATGAAGAACATGTATTCTGTACGCTCCCTCAGTAGGTTTCCCATCATGCACAACGTTTGCAACAAGATCATAAGTTGTGTTCTTCTCTGTAGCTTGAGCTTCTTCTGTCAGGTACTCGCGAAGGTCAACATTCCTGTTAAAGCAAATACAAAATGAGAGCATAAAGGGGTTCGTATTTACACTGAAGACAAAATACACAAATGGAATGTCGGACACTTGAGCAAAAGCCCTATCAAAAGATAAAATATATGGATAGCTCTCACGTGATCGGGAAGTTGACAATTGTTGGGTTCTTTTCCACAAAGAAGTTGTTCTTGGTAAATCTTTTGATGCAAAAGATGAGGTATGGAGGCAGTTTGGTCAACTGGAACCTCTTGAGAAAATTCTCTTTGTAAGTTTTGTATTCCTGAATGTAAAATGAAAAGAAATATTCACATTACTTTTTAATAGCTGTATCAATCTCAGTTCTCAAAAAATGTTGTTTAAACTCTGACTTAATGTCAAAATTCTTACAGTACAGTCATTAAAAATATATTGTTCAGTTTTACAGATAACTGCACTGCAGTACTGAAATTTAAACATATGCATGTTTTCTTCCTTCAGATGCATTTAGCACATAAAAACAGTAAATATTTCAATACCTTCTCTGTGCTGCCAGTGAATTTGCCCAGGATGTTGAAGAGAGGGACCTGTGGGATAATAAGCTGCTCCTTCTCATCCTTATACAGGGGAGCTGTTGGGAGGTCAAGTGTCAGAAACAGGAAGGTAGACTCAGACATCTGCTCCTGGTACTCCTCTGTCAGAAGCAATGCCTCTTTTTCTTCTGGTAGCTGCAAATTTTGACACAAACCAAATAGATTATTTTGAGTAAAAAAAATTTTTTACATGGGGAATATACAATTTTAGAGTATTAGGGCCACACTACGAAAAAAAAAATCTTATGGATTTTTTTACCCCTTCCTCACTTGGAGAATAAAGCGGAAATGTCAAACATAAAGTTGAATTTTCGTCTTTATTCTTGAAACTTTTTTTTTTTTTTACATTGACCTTATTTATCAAATTGTTTTTCAACTTTGAACTCGACATTTCCACTTTAATCTTGACATTTCCACTTTATTCTCCAAGTGAGGAAGGG
>JAPMNP010698912.1:0-11397 GCA_029874935.1 Atherina boyeri | reverse complement strand
CATCCAAGATGGGGCCAGGAACCGATTCTGGTTTTTGAACATTGCGCTGAAAACAATCTAGATTGTCCTTTTCCTCTTTGGCCTGGAGGACACGACGTCCATGATTTCCAAAAACAATTTGAAATGTGGTTTCGTTAGACCCATATATGGCATGGCAAGGCAAGTTTAAGAGGCAAGTGCACAATTCATGTTACAAAACAATTCGAAGTGCTTTACATAAAACATTATAAGCATTACAGTGGGGTGCAGAAGAAGCATTAAAAAGTAAAAGAATAAAAAGCATGGCTAAATAGCCTACTATATTTTGTGGGTTTTCTCAGTTGTAAAGCACCTTGGACAACTTTAGCATTGTTGTAAGGTGCTATATAAACAAACTTTGATTTGATTTGATATAGCTAGTCACTGGTCAGACCCAAAGACAGTAGAAGAAATGCTGGTCAGACCACAGCACACTTTTCCACTTTGCGTCAGTCCGTCTCAGATGAGGCCCAGAGAAGTCAGCAATGTGTTTGGGTGTGCAATGAATAAATATAAATATGAATAATTAAATAAATGTTCTGCAGTAATTAATAATGTAATGAATATTCAGTAAAACAGCTGTTGTTGGGTTTAAAAGGTATATAAACAGCTGAAAAATATTAGATTGGTTAGACAGACTTATTATTATATAAGTGATGACAAACATGCAGTTATTGTGGTATTTATATATTTATTGATGTATTTTACTGGTAATTTCAGTTCAAGTCCAAAAGTATTCTATAAAAATTCCTTTCTCCTTTAGTGTCGCTTGCTTTAAAGTGAATCTCCAAACACATTAAGTCTTTGTACAAAGTATCGGTATCGGATCAGTATCACCCATACTAACTATTTTACTTACAGAAAATCAATGGTGTTGCACATCACTATCAATTATAATGCAGTAGTACTGGTTTGCAGATTATTAGCAACCTTCTTAGAAATGAGACCTTCTTTCCTTTCAGATGATTTCTCCAAGGTAACTATCAACTCATGCACCATATCCTGCCTCCTGGATATGGGCTTAGAGAGATATGAGGTGACAGATCCTGAAAATCGACCCTCTATATTTAGCTTAATCCTCACTCTCATCTCTCCACCTGCCAGTTAGTAAAATAACTCTTCATATCTGGCAATGTTCCTATGTAAAGACACAACAGGCATCCAGTTTGTGCATTTTCCATGTTGACAGTTTGAACCTGTGGCCATCTGTAGCGCTCTAGAAAACTGCCGTTTTGTCAACGGTCACAGCTTATCTCCTGCAAGGCTTTGCATAACAAGAAGGAACAGTCCTTTCCCACGCTACTTAACATGTATTTTACTTTCGGAGTGATTATTTGAATCAGAAGTCCGTAAAGGCACAGCTATCATGGTTGCCTGTTCTTTAGTATAAATCTGCAGAGTTAACTATGGAGACCAAATCTTACAAGAGATTTTATTCAATATTACTGCATGTCACACTCGGATTTAGGAGAGTAAGGAGGGATATACAAGAAAAACAAACCCACAGCTACAAAGCCTTCTCATGATCTTGTTGCAAGCATTCTGATTTACGCAATATATCAGTGCTGAGCTCTGGTGAGAAGTTCTTTCATAACCAGGCAGCATTCAAGAGGGATCTAGGCCTGAGGTCAAAGGAGAACCTGCCAAGAAAAAGAAATGTTCCACTGCCCTGCCCAATTATGTGCAAGCTGTTTTCCATATTGAAAGTGAATGTTTGCACTATAAATAATCAATTTAAAACATCCTGTATTTGAATATATCTGATAACGGGCTAATGTTTACATTTGTATTATCCCTTTCTTTAATATTCTTGGGTGTGGAGACCAGTCATTTCAGTTACTTGTGTTTTACTTGAGCAGGTGTATTTTCTACTAAATCATACTTCTATTGCTTTTCATATTGAAGTTTATATTTAATCTATGATAATATTATAATATGAATAATATAATGCAACTGTCAATGATTAAACAGGTGGTTTTCCGTCTTTTGTGCTTATAATCCTTTCTGGAAAGGCAGGATGTTGTTGATAGTTAATGGATATGACCTTTGAACTTGAACACATGATTTTAAAAAGTTGTCAACACTGTTGAATATGTTGCAACAAGTAATTACAGATAAGTCATCAATAAGCCAATGCAAATTTAGCTTTATAGACACATATTAACACCAACATTACAATTTTTCATTAATACAGCTGTTTTGTATTTTCCACCAAAGTACAGGAAATGAATACATCTTTCACCAATGTTTAATTGTCTTGTGTTTTGTCTCTCTGTTGGAGGTGTCCACGGAAGTAAACATCAGTTTTCCTTTCTTGGTATGCAGCCTGAATTATGGTGATGGCTACTGGAAATGAATGCTGCTGCTGCTTTCACGAGGTCCAAAGATGTGGCTGCAGGAGTTTGAACAACATCTACACATTCAACATTCATCCTTCCTCTCCTTCAGAGCTCTTGGGTGAGCATTGCATGTTTTTAAATTTTTTTTTTCTATTCCTGTTTGTGCCCGTGTCAATCCTGTTAAATCTCAAGACTACCATCTCTCCCATTTGACCCTTTCAGAACCCAGTTTTTGGGCACTGATCTGAGTGTCTTTATTTATCCAACATAACTCTTGCCAGCTTCTCCTCAGTCCAACAGGCCCAAGGGCCTTGCCTTGTTCTGCGTTGTGTCATAACACGGTCCACTAAACTTAAAAGATGCCATGTTGTTCTGGAACTTCTTTCCTTCTTTGAAGTTGGGATCTTAGCACTTAACACGTTTTATCATCATAGTTTGGTTTAGTTTTGTAAATCCAACTGGAGAGGCAGGGTTCATTTTCTACTTTTACACTTATATGCTATTATCTTCAGACCAAACTTTACCTTCATATACTCATTGGGCCACTAAAAAAACAATTACTGACCAATGACGCTTTTAATATGTTTAAAATATTGGATAATAATCCAAAAATGAGAGAATATTTACATATCATTGATGTGGATTTATTAATTTCTCTAAAAAAGGGATGATAAAGTGAAGTTAAAACTACAAGAAAACCTGTCTAGTATAGTCTACCAGAATATTCAACCTACACAATCCTCACACTCATTCCTGCCTGTTTGTGAATGATAAATGTCCTGTTATATCAATGTTATGGCCCAACTGTATTTAACGACATCACTGTCACATCACCTGTCTGTTTACACTTATCACAACTGCTGGTGCAGAAATAGTCACGTGTGTCTGCATACATCATATTTTATTGTTCAATCAAGCAAAGATAGGAATCCAACAGTATTACTCATCCCTCAGAGCTGAGCCTCTGGGCCTTTTTGTTGCATAAGCCTTTCTGGTTGTAATCTGCTTGTCATGTTTTCCAGCTTTGGGAGAATGACTGGCCTGTAAGGAAGTGTTTGTGTTTTCCATGTAGTGCTTCCAAGCCGCTGGCTGTGGTGATGGTGGCTCAGTCTGACACAAGCCTCTAGAGAAGTCCAGGATGCCATCTGGTTGAGTGACTGTGGCTCTGGCTGAGTGTTTGCTGCTCTGTTTGCTTTTTTTTTTTGGCCTTTTGCTTCCATTCCTACCACTCTGAGCAGGTATGGCATATTTTTGTTTTTAACCCAGGAGTAGCAACACCTCATAAAAAGTTTGATATAGAAACAGAGTTACAGTTGTTACAGCTGTGAAAACAGTACAGGCACTGTCACTGAAGTCCACTAAGTGCATTAAGTAATGTACTTAAGATTCAGGTTGAGCTACTTGACCTTTGCATGAATACATTACAGTGTCATACCTATTCACATGTGCGGACCACTACATTTTAAAGGAAAATATTTACCTTTTTGTTTTTATTGAGCTGTTTATATTTGACAGCTGTGGTCACATTTAACTTGAAGGATCAAAGCTTGAAGTTCAGTTTATTCGATCATAAAAACTTAGAAATCAGGATTTGTTTATTCTGATGTTTATGAGCTAGATCAGGCAACGTATTTACTAATACCAACAATCGTATATCTTCAAGGAACATGAATTTGTATGATGAACAGTTTTTATTTTTCTCCGTCCTACCTCAGTAATCATCTCATGACTCCTCTGATGAACATTAACTTGCAAGCGATACCTTATTTTCGAGACTTTATATCAACATCTGACACTTCAGCTTGACAAATGTGGAGTCCTCTGCAGATCTTGGCCAAATCAACTGTTTCTTTTACTTCTCATTCAACACAAACTTACACTAGCCCAAATATAGCATCTACTAAAAGCTACATTGACAGCCAAGGGGCTTTTTTGCCAAGCACATGGGAGGTGCTCTACAGGAGGCTACAGTACAGCTGCTGTTTGTACAGGTGTGCTGCTCTATGACGTCTGATTATGAAATATGCTGGACATTCATAGCTATTGCTTTTTCAAGCATTTGCTCTGTTCAGAAAAAGCCCCCGTTTCAGAGTCAAGGCAAACAGTATGATTTCCTGTCTGGGTCAATTTTGTGGTGCAGGCCCCCAACCATTCCTCCACCATCCTTTACCCCCTTCACCCTCTCAAGCCGGGGAAGCTGAAAGCTGAGGGGCACCATCAGCGTTTATTTTTAGAGCTGCTTTGATGTGTGGACTGACAGCTGATATTTCCAAGGTGCAACTGTAAGCTGTAGACAACCCTCTGAACTCTACTAAGAGCCACCTGTGAGCTCTGCTGCCTGGTTATTCCTCCTCTAACAGCAAAGGAGGTGTGGAGAGGAAGCTAGTACTGTAGCTGGCCTCAGGCAAATACTGAACTGTCAGATTTAATGTTTACCACAAGGGCAGACAACTTTATTTGACATGTATCTTGTAAGACTGTGAGGCTCAATGCATAGTGTAATTACTCCCCCCCAAAAAATAGTGCAATCTGTTATCATAATTCCCAAAGTTGAATATACACTAAAGCTCAACAGTTTGGGATCACTCTCCTATTGGATTTAATAGGAAAGTGATCTCAAACTTTTGAGCAGTAGTGTATGTATTTTCATTTTCTTCCGTTTTTTTCTCTTGTCATACATGTCAATACATCTGCAAGAATAAATAGGGCCCTTCATCAGATTTCACTAAACAGTTATTTTATAGTATTATACTTATTGTTCAAAACTATGTTAGGATTTCATTATGTCTATTTTCTTAAACAGTTTAAGAATGGACAACAATGGGTCAAAGTAGAGCAGGGAAAATGCGTAATGAGACATGTTTACCCGTCCTACCAAAGAGGGTCAAGTAGCAAAAAAAAGCGTAATTTGGCAGCAACAAAAACAGCATCTGCTGCTTTTGCTGTTGTTGATTTTGGCGCAGAGCTGAGCGTGGTTTGTGTAGTCCGACTGTGGTCCTCAGATTGCCTGTTCCCCTCATGGGAGCTTCTCCTTCCTCTAACCCCCCTCTTGCCTGCCTCCCACCTCTCCCGCTGCATTTTATGAAGCAGTTAAGTTATTTTACATCATGTCTACCCTCCACAACAGCTCTCCCCCTTTCTACAAATCTCACTTGTCATTATGAAAATAGTCTTCTGCTGCAGCTTTGCACGCCAGCATCTGGTCATAGAATGGCCCCTCTGTGGACGAGGATGTGGGTACTGTATGCTCAAAAGTGTGCGTAAGAGTGTGTGTTTCAAGGAATAGGAGAAGTTGGATGAGTGATTACTTGCAGGTGCCTGCTGCAAGTTGCTCGATTGGACTCATTTTCAGTGTGACAGGAGAAGTTTCCAACGTCAGGTGTAATTATGACAAATGACCGAGGTCATAGCTCCAGTATCCCTGTAAAAGCTCTCAAGTGGGTTGTAGTCAGCCTTACAGAATCAGAACAACCGACTCCTTAGATCACATCTTTAATGCATGATGTAAAACAACTCCATACAAATCAAAACAATTGCAAGTGCCGATTTTACAGCACAGTCATTTAAAAGCTCTGTAAGTTGAAAAATGTGGACAAAGTGCACAGAGATGATGGAAATGAAATGCAAGTTGCCATGTGCTTGCATAAGTGCAGCAAATACAAAGTTTCATATAATTTGTTGGGCGAAAAGTAGTTGCTGTCTCTTTTTCTGGTATTTTTCTGGCTGTCTCACTTTTTCGGTTTACTTCTAGCAAAAGGCATAGAATCCTTTTGGTGTTTAGACTGTCAAAGAAGACATTTTCTACAATTTCTAGAATTTTACAAATCAAACAATTCAGAGATTAAAAATGTGGCCAATCATCTGATGATCTACATATTTACAACTCTCATGCTATGTGGTCCATACTCAGGCCCATTGAGTCATTCCAGTACAATTCTACCACCACACTTTTACTATGGTGGGTACTATGGTGACATTATAAACTCACAATAAAAAACAAGGGCGCGCTCTACCACTGCTGCTTCCAGTAAATCATTAAAGATCTATGGTATAACACCATATTATGTATTTATTTCTAAATCGTGGAATATTAGTCAGTATTATTGTTTAGTCTGTTTAGGTTTATAACTGACACTTCTGCTCATCTCTGAGCTCACAGGAGACTGAAATAACCGAGGCATGATCTGACCTGTTGGGTGAGCTGAGGTGTTTTTTTTGTAACCCAAATTGATGCCAGTTCCTAATAGTCTTTAATCCTCATCCATCATGTTGACAAGCCCTTCCCATCATACAGCTCATTAATTGGCTGAGAGCCACTCGCCAGACAGTGCAGCGAGTTCAGAGCCATTGTGATGTAACAGTGGGAACTCTACCTGAGAGCTCCCTTTTTGTTTCTCTGAGCTCCTTTTGACCTTTTGTGAGTCATCATGCTTTGAGTTACGGGTTGATATCATCTGTAAGCATAACACACACCCTTCAACCTTTCATTAGCGCTCATATGGATCCTTTAATGTTTGTTCTGGCAGTTCGGACATGTCAATCACACATACTGGCAGGCACGTACACACTGACGGCTGACACATACACATGCTGACTTTCAGTGTGGCAGTGATGTGATGGAAAATAGGTTGTACAAACTGGAATGGCAGGTTTGTTTCTTTTAGCATGAAACAGCAGCAATCTATGTAATGGCTCTGTAAAGGCTGGATGAGTAAGCAGTTATGTTTCATTGTCTGCAAGTTCATCACTGACCTCATTCTTTAATTTCCTTAGAAAACAATATTGTCAGGCTCTTATGGAGCCAAGATAACCAGGTCTAGACGATGACTGTGAAGCCAGCAGGTCCAAGAGGGAATGCTGATTGAAAGAAATCTTGCAGTGTCAGTAATTCAATGGAATTTCAGTCGGAAAAAGCAGTGAATAATGTCTCCTTTTGATTACTTAATCCATTACAATCCTAAATGATTGAATATGACAACACTATATTTATTTTTCCACATAATCACTTACAATAACCTGATCTGCAATTGCCCTTTTGAATGCTTTGCAAGACAGAAGCCAAAGCATGGGAAAGGCTGACTGTAATGTTCAAGATCAGGAAGAACAATTTTATTTGCAACAGTGTTATATCAGTGTTTACAGCCTTGATTTAAGGGAGTGTGGGAAAGTCCCTTTTACATCATTAATGAACTTGAGACTCAGTTGCAAAAGTTGTTTCATTCAGAGTGATAGAAAAAAAGAGCAGATGTTGAAATTCCCACTTGGCAATCCTTACATTACACATTTTTTTCAAGTGAAGCAGTCATTTGGTATTGTCTGACCAAAGCATCTGTGTGTCCTTGGAGTAGTTACATATTTTATGAGAAAAGATATTAACTGTAAACTTTTAATGCACTAATATAGATGTAGTTAAATGTAATTTTCTAAAGAGCCTTTAAAAGTTCATAAATGGCCACCCTGCTGGGTGTCATCACACCGCCAACACCTTAAACAAAATAGCTCATGAGCAGGCTGCAAAGACGACTTCCAACTGCTTGACAGGATGTGTAATCTGCAAGGGAAGGGCAAAAAGGCAGAGTAACTGGAAAATTGCACAGATAAACAGCATGTGTTTTGTGTTTTTCAGTAATGTCAGACAGAGTTGGTTTCTCTGCTGTCATGACTATCAGTTTGCCCTCATTTTATTCTACTACATGTGGTCATTTTGGAGAAATGAATTGGACAAATAAGAAGACTCTGTATGTGTGACATGTGAATGTTTTATCTCACTCTCGTCTAACTTCTGCCACACTCATTAGCTACGCGGAACAGACCTGACAGACTGACAAGCAAAATGGCCATTCTGCAAGCTGGACAGGAAAAAGACCTGACGGAGTCTGTCAATGCCAACAGGGTGTATAAAACCAAAAATACAAGACTGATAGACATGTATGAATGTTCCAGATGTGCATAACAACTATTCACTTGATGCAAAAGGCCCATACAGATGACATTAACTTCAGTTTAAGCATTGATATGTAATGCTAGAAATGAATGTTTTCAGATGCAGGAATGTAACGGCAATGTGTATGCCAATTTTGTTCTAAGTCTAACTTGAACCTTTTCTTAATTAAAGTGATTTTTCAATCCAGTCTCATTGAAAGGTCAGACTGGTCACAGGGTCAATGGGGGTCTGATGCATTGCATTGCAAATATATTGATGTGACTTTGAATGGGAATCTGGGATGCTGGGAATGCGCGTCTTTGAGTCCTCTGGGATGATGTGAAACAGATCTGTGACTGTGCCGCTGTGATCTTGGCGGGCAGGGGTAGCTGAGGGCGACAGCCTGGGCCAGACTGGACTGCGGGTAACTTTCCACTGGACACCCGGCGCCTTTGATGTCTGCTCATCAGGGCACGCCAACAGTTGGTGCTTTTATGCGCCCTCGCCTGTTCCACATTACTCTGGCAGACCACCCAATTCTGAAGAAATGCCCAGGCAGGTTTACATTTTCGCAAGAATGTGGTCCATCTGAGCACCCCCCAGCCCATCTGGACCCTTCTTAACCTGGGAAACACTGCGTTGATTGCGGTCTGTGTTCAGTGTGTGGCATACTCTGAGTGTGTGGCCTTGTCATTGGGGACAACTGAGAGCTTCTGTAAGTTAATTCCAAAGTCTCAATATCATCTAAAGAAATTCACATGTGCTCACTTGAGCCATGCTTTATGAAGTCAATAAATGTTTCAGTGATCACCTTACACTCGTGTTCAGCTCACTTCAGGTCAAGGATTTATTTTTCCTTGCTCCATTTTAGGCTCACAAATGCATGTGCACAGCAAATATGGGTTTATATAGTTTTAACAACTCAAAGGTGCTTTTCTCTAAATAATCCTGGTACGCAGTTTGTAGCTCTTTAACCTCAGTTCACCATTATGCATTCAGACCAAAGTCTTCACGTTATGTTTATTCAGACCAACGGTAGGTGATAGACATTGATATGGAAACCATTTGATAGTGTTTATAGAGTTTGTCGGAGCAGATGTGAAATGTCAAGAGCTGTTAAAGAGGCAGATAAAAGGTAAAGGGCCTGTTTAAACAGATAAGGTGAAAAAGAAGGCAGGAGGGGCAACGGTTTTCTGATGCAACAAACTTGACTGCTTGGCTCTGGAGAATGAAGCTACAGCTTTCTCTGTCAGTGTGCCATGTGTGCGTGTGAAAAGTTACTGATGAGAGCATACAGGACACCTGTCATGAGGCTGAGTAGTTGACATGTTGTTGGAAATAGGACCAAACTTGATTTTGTGGATTCACAAATTTACAGGCCGGACTCATATGTATGTATTTAAAGCATTAGGGGTCCTCATTCTTGTTCACGATAATTGTGTACAGCAACTACCATGCAGGAAGATGGAAACATGGAAGGACTGAGACATTTTCACTTATAGTGATAAACAAAATTGATATTGTTATGGTAATTTGTTGCACTTAAAACACACAAAGCAGACTTTTACCATAGTTACCTGCAGTTTGATAGTTCTTAAGAGCATCTGCTGTTAGGAGCTAACACGCACATCCAAAGATCAGGTGTTTAACCTGTTGGTGTCAAATATATGTATTTCTTAAACTCCCTTCCAAGTGCAAAGTTCACTTTTATGTTTTTCTGTGAAGTTGCTTGGAAATATCGTCAGTTGCCGGTTGTTTTATTAAATGTAATTGCTCATTTGGGCTTTCTTCTGCTCCTCTCATGAATCTTTCCTGACTCTTAGCTGTCCATTTTAAAGCGATAACCCCTGGATGCGGAACGGGAAACGTTCTTTTCTCAGGAACTAGTGTCCACAGCCCTGTTTTCTTGGTTACCACGGCCCCTGTCCATACACACGTGCGACAATGCCTGCTAATAAATAAGGAAATATGTAAAATAAATATAGATAAAGAGAAGGAGAAACCCAGTGCACAGGGCTCACAATGCAGCTCCCCAAATACTAATCTATTGACACTGACTTAAATATTAGTGTTGAAAATTTACTTTAGGGCTGCAACAACGAATCGATAAAATCGATAAAATTCGATGATTGACTGCGTTGGCAATGAATTTTGTCATCGATTTGTTGTGTGGTGGATTATGGCATCATGTGTGGTCTCCAGTTGCAGTTGGCTCGTCAACTGTAGCAGAGTAAGGCAGACCAGAATGTTGACAATTTTCAATAAAGTTTTGTAGGAGAAAAAAAGGCAGATCAGAACGAGAGAAAGMCGGTATTTTGATGAGGAATGACCAAATATTTAACAGTCAATGGGAATGACATACTTGGAACATGGCAGAAGCAGGTAGACCTGAGAAAATTGATTAAGTCATCATTTATTTGGTCTGATTATGCAGGATGGTGGATAATGTGTGAGTGAAGCCCGTTGTTGTGGTACTTGCTAAGTTTTAGTTTCATGAAAAAACACCTGATCAAAAATTTGGCTGTTAATCAGGGTTTCCCCCGGCGCTTTATAGACCTGGCGGCCTTGCCAGGCTTTCCCCCGCTAGTCCGATTCATCGATTAATCAAAAAACTAATCGACAGATTAATCGATTATTAAAATAATTGTTAGTTGCAGCCCTAATTTACTTTGTGTTTGAGACTGTATTATATTTTGTACAACACCAAAATGTAGTTATAAGGACATTAACAGGAGCACTGGGAACACAAGAATGTTCTTTTTAAAAAGAAACTAAAAGGTAACTTTTAACAGTAATGCATTACTTTTTGGTGTAAGTAATCAACAAAGTAACTGAGTTACTTTTTTAATGACATAACTTTTAACAGTAACTAATTACTTTTTTCATTAACAAGAACAACACTGCTGAGGAGGGATATGCCCCCTGTAGTTGTTGCAGTCGCTGGAGTCACCTTTGTTGTTGTACAAAGTGATGATGTTGGTGTCTCGCATGTCCTGGGGAATATGGCCCTGATCCCAGCATAGGGAGAGGAGTTTGTGCAGGGGCTGAAGCAGTTGAAGATCATACCGTAACAAAAATGCTCCTGTTACATCAGCAAGGGTCCAGTAAAACAGTTAG
>JAPMNP010698893.1:0-13690 GCA_029874935.1 Atherina boyeri | reverse complement strand
TGTGTGTGTGTGTGTGTGTTTGTGTGTGGGTTCATTCCGTATTATTTACTTTGGTATGTGAGGGCTTTTCTGATTTTAGTATGTACTTGTTTTTATGTAAAGCACTTTGTGTTGTCTAATGGCAGGAAAATAATAAACAAATAAACAAATAAAATTTTATTTTATTTGAATCCTGTTTGCAACCACATAAATACAAAATAGGTCCTTCTATGTGCATTATGACTGCACAGTCTGTCTTAGACACAGACAGTGTAGAGGTAACCTTTTCCGTTGACTGGTATACGGACATATACAAGACCACTAATTAAATGTATAGTGCTTTCATTAATCAATAGAATGACTGTCTCACTGTTTTTAAAAGTAGCAGATGCTGCAACTAAAGACAGTAAAAAAGGGATTACAGGGAGGCTAAATTTAAAACACTGAGGCAATGAATATTTATCATAACATTAAGCAGCTAATTAAGGGAAGAAAAAGAAAAAAAAGTCACAAGGCTTGAGCCTTCTGAGTTGCCCTCTGGGATGTGTTATACTTGCAATTTTCCAGCAGTTAATGGGTTAAAGAGGGCTTAGTTTTGGTTTGGCTTTGTTTAAACTGAAATTGTTTCAAGTGAAACTGACTCCCTGGGAGAAAAGATGTGTGTCAATGGTACATTAAATAAAAAGGGCAAATGAGACCTGTCCAGCACAAAAGAATAAACAAAAAGAAAGGGGACAAAAATTTAAAATCTATGACAATGTATTAATGTCTCCTAATCAGAGGTAAAAAAAATAATATGCAGAACATTTCAACATTTTGCATGTTCAGTAAATGTCAGCGGCACCAATCAGAGTTAATATCCTGATAATTGAGTAGAAAAAAATTTGTACAGTTGGGAGTTTGGTAAAGGTTAATCTATTCCCTGATGTTGTGCTGACATTTTAAAACAATACTATTTGTGTATCTCACTATGCATTTACCAACTCACCTTTACTCTGCATGTCACATAATTTCTACCAACACACTGGCAAATGGAGCTGCAGCGCACTGCAGAGACGCTAAATGCAAAATATTTTTATCGTGAAAGAAGGATGATAGATTTTTCTTTTCTGCTTCTGTGTTTATCAGCATATCTAATGTTCACCCCTGCTGTGTTTAAAAGGAAAAAAGAGCCCAGTTAACTTGTACTAGTGCGCCATAATAATGTCATGACTATTCATTACATTAGTGACAGTGAAAAAGAAAAAAAAATCCTCCTCAGACCCCTTCCATCATTCTTCCGAGCCTTGGGGAATACACTGAAGGTTAATTTATTTAAATCTCCCATCCACTCATCTCTATTCCATTAAACTTACTAAGAATCTTTGGTTTGCAGTCTAATCCTCTTTCTCCTGTCAAAAGGCCCTGATCTTTCTGCCATGCAGTGAGTGAACAACTGTATGCCTGTAAGACAACACAGCAGTTGATAAGGTCATGTTAGCTTGCAAACACATGTGCATCATCCTTTGGGAGCAATGCATAACATTGTGCTAAGAAGCACACAAAGTGCTCGTGGGAGGCAATAAAGTTAAAATGTAGCATTTTCCCAGGAGACCAATTCTTTCCCAATGTCCTCAAGGCCAAAGAAGGTCTAAGCTCTGACCATCTGTTCTCTACTTTGAAAGACAGGGTGCTATGATGCATGCGGGGTATGTTCATATCAACAGTTAGCCAAGATATCCATTGTACAGCAGCCTATGTGGGCATTTACTGTATCATTATAACAGCACAGCATTTGTTCTAATTGGCACTCTTATGCCAATGACTTTGGAAACGCTCACCGTTTCCTTAAATAGTCGTTGAAGCGATTTACAATCTGTCAGAAAACCATCCAGCCTATGTTGATGTGTTTTTTTGTGCTCCAGAGACCTGGCTAATGAGACAATCACTGGCTCCAACGTAGTTCAACAACAGCACACAGAGAGCGGTGTGTGTGTGTGTGTGTGTGTGTGTGTCCGAGTGCTGATATAGACGGCTGGGAATGGTCGCCTTTAAAGCACACTAGAGGGCTCTGCCATTTCTGTCCATTATTCGTTGAGTCCAACAAATCTGAAAGCTTACTTTAATCCGTAGTTTCTGAAACTTGAACACACAAACACAAGCACACACAGCAAGCCAAAACCTCCAATAAGTTATTGTTCCTGCAATCTATGACAAAATGAGCATCTGAAATCGACTAAGGTGAATCTATCTGATGGCATAATGGCGATATGTGCAAGTCATTATCCTAAACAAAACAGGATTGGCTCAGGACAGGGAGTGGACATTCTGTTGTTAGGAATTTAAATGCAGATTGTCCATAAACCTCTGTATCATTTAGCATTGCCATTTCAACTTTTCAGTTGGTCTTTTCTCAGTTGTGCCCTTTCATTCTTCCAATGCTGAGCTGATGCCCAGTTCTTTTAAATTTTTTGTCTGCAATATTTTATTTTTATTTTTTTATTTCCCACCTGTTCTGACATCTCAGCTGCTCCATAATTTGTTTCAGGCCACCAATATATTATACTTGTGAGGGAATAGACTGAAACATACAAGACAAGAGATTTATGATGACCAGCTGCTATCCCCGACCCAAGCTTTAAAAAGCAACGACTAGTTTTCTATTCTGGTTGTTTGCAAGAGCAGGAATTTTGTTTTTCAACTCTCTCTTTGTAAAAGTAAACTCAACAAGTTTAAAAGATATTGCTTTCTTTTGTTATTGTTGATGATAAAAACACAATCTAAAACGAAAACGCCATAGAAAATTAGACAAGAAAAAGAAGCAGGTATAGACAGTGAGCAGACCCGCTTATACTGGATGGTTATTTTATTGTTACGATGCTGAGCCATCCAAATTTCTTTCATTTTTTCCATAAAGCTGGTGGAATTCACAAACTATTTAATAATTGCCTTCTTCGAACGGTGTTGATGTCTGGAAAAATTCTTAAAGATAATTGATTGTGACAACTGACATTTTAAAAACACCTTTGAAAAAGAAAAAAGAAGGGAGATTGGGCGCCGCAGCCAGCGGTGCTAAAAAAATGTGCATCATTAGGCCACATCAGTATTCCAAAAACACTTTTTTTCAAATTCATCTGGTGTCACAAACTCCCAGATTTCTTTTCAAACCTTGTTTAAGACTGATTTTGAAAAGCACACCCACACCTTGCCAGTATGCTTCAGAACACCCCAGAGGCTGTACTTAGTTGCAAGGAGACTAGATAAGAAGCTTTATTCCCTTGTGTGTCAATTAATGCTTGTAAAAAGTGTTCCTTCGTTGTTTGTGTTTGTCTTGCGCATACAGCTTCCCATCTCTTCCCCTCGCTGAAATGAGAAACAAGCGTGACTGGATCTGTATCCAAATGTAACAGACCCCCTAAGTGACGATTCAATTCAGATCTCTGGAGCTGTAGATGCAACAGCACGTTTTCAAAAGACAATTCTTTGCCTTTGATACTATTTAGAGACAAATCCACCATGCAGGTCTGGAGTGAAGAATAACCAGATGGCTACTTGTCATTCTCCAGGAGTCAGAGCTCTGAATTCTCCTCACCGTCCTGTTTGACGCTGATCACGATCTAACATGGGGCCACACGCTGCGTTCATACAACTACTGATTCAACTACAAATAAATGATAGTAGTTACAACCACTGCTGCTTGAAGTTTTGAAAATAACACAATCTGAATTGATATGCAGAATGGCAAAGATCTGAAGTTGTACATTACATTTCAATTTTACTTGTCACAGTTCCTGTGAATACATAATCCAGTGAAAACTCCTCTGGCTGTTGACTCACTACGTTTTACCTGTGGGGAAAAAACCAACAAAAAAACAAAACAACTGAATCCAAAGTATAATCTAAAATTCAAAACTTCTCCACAACATGAAACGACTGTTTTTTTTTTAAAGAGTAGCTTAAAGGATAAATGCAATCTACAGATTCTTGTAGTGTTGGTAGTCAAAAGGACAGCACATACAGTATAAATACTTGCTCAGATCTGGGAAGTTTCTAAAATAGGTTAAAAAAACAGAAAAGGCAAAAGTGGCTTGATGATGAAGATGTGGAAAAGTTAAGAATTCTCTCAATGAATCTATAAATATTTCACCAACCTTTTTTCTGGTTTGTTAAACTAAGCTGAACTTCATAAATGCCTTTGTGAAAAGACTGTTTCATTTCAGTGGTTCAAGAAGCATCTTTATACAACAGATGTAGAGCATTTTATAGAATAGATACATGATGAAGTTGGTGGGCATTTGAATGAATATCAGGATTAGTAAAAGCCCCCAAAAATAACATTAGCCGCCTGATTGCATCTTTCCTTAGATCAAACTAGTTTTATGAACATTCCAATTGTTTTTTTTTTTTTTTGTTTTTTTTGGAGCTTAAACATTCCAATTGTTTAAGCTCCATTCTTCTGATACTCTCGCCTTTTTGTTGAAGATCTGTAGAGTCATGCTTGAAACAAGATGATGACCTTTATGATTAAAATATAGAGGTGACCCTTAATATTTAAGATCAACTAGTATAAGCAATATTTTTCTTGTCAACGCTTGTGGCTACTAAGGCAACACAAAGATCCAAGATGTAACAGGCCTGCAACAATGACTAAACTCAGTAGTGATCATATGTAAGGTTTCAGTGTTGCACACAGACTTACTTTTTGTCTTTTTTTGTCCAAACTGAGAACAAACATTCAAAACAACTGGTGCTGAAAATGTTCCAACAGGAGGAAAAGAAAAAAAAAACATAAAATTAGTCACACATGAGAGTGCTAATGGGCCCAGTGGCAGAAAATGTCAGCACTCATTGTCTGAAGCCTCTTGCGGTTTTGTCACTGGAAAATGGGAGGAAAGGTGTTTGTGGCAAAAAAGGGTTTTAGTGTGCCAGAAGGAATTATTCATTGTAGCAAGAGGAACTTTTTCCTGTAATGACCAGGGAGCAAGTCAAAGGAAATCTATTCCAAAACCTGCCACACTGAAATTCAAGTCATAAATAAAGAAAACAGCCAAGCGGGGCACAAGAGTGCTAAACATCTTTGTTATACTTCGGGGAGACCGGGAGCAGCTGGGGTCACAACAGGCTGCACTCAGTCAAGTAAACACCCACTTAGGAGCACTGATTTATTTGATTTATTCAAATGCCTTGGGTTTCTACTGATGCATGCTAAAGCGAGGGTCTGACTCATTTAGAGAAAAGAAACGTGACAAAGGTTACAGTGAATCATCTTTTTTAACATGACCCCTGGTGCAAACTTTGCTAGCACTGTAAGCCATTGCAAGTAGAACAGGAATGGATCAAAATCAGAACATTGAGCCAATATGGCAACATCCCTCTGATAAGAAGTCTCTCTGCTTAGAACATGGAAGATATTTATCAAAACACTGACAGAAAAATAGCTTGACAGATTTGCAAGAGCAGGATTATGGTTTGAAGTGTTTCCAAACACTCCAGTTAGCGAATCAAGTTACAGTTTAGAAGCTTGTGTACATTTTCTGGAGGTACAAAGATGTCCATGAAGTTGAAATATTTCATCAATCATAGATGAGCACAAATGTTGAAAACCTGCACCATGAACAGTAAACAAACCATTTAGTAAGAACTGTCCAAAGAGAGTCAAACTACATTTCTTTTTTTTTAATTGAATACATAAAATCATTTTAACGGAGTATTAGTTGGTTCCAGCTTAAAGCAAAAAGAGGCAGTCAGGTTTTTGGCAACAAAAATAACCATCTTCATCAGATTGTAAAGTGTTTTGAGTTGATGGTACCTGCTCTTGACTTTGTTTTCAAGTTGGAACCAGTCTTTTCAGTGCTCCTCTTTTGCCTGCTCTAAAAACCCAAATTTACACACACATCTCTAGAAACTGTGCAAAGACCTAAACAGATTTCATCCCATTTCAGCAAGCAGGGAGAATGGATTCAGTGGTCGTAAATCTTGCCAGATAAGTTGCTATTACAATCAAAGTAACTGGGGAAAATAATGACAGACTCAAGAAAAAGGAATGTTGAAAAAGAGCCTAATCATAAGATGAGTGAGAGAAATTTGTGATGGCACCTGTCTCAAGCTGGATCCCAAGATTGATTTTCTTCACCTGGACAGATAAAAAACACAGCTTCCTGTGGCTGACTATGTCAGGTCATGATAATAACTATTACCCATTGTTGGAAATGGTAACTATGCTGCTGGCCAAAAAGAAGAGTCAGACAGCAATATTTACTTGGACAGACTATAGTTTTGATGATGGCATGCATTCAGCATGGCATTGTTTCAATAAGCTTATACAATCTCACAACATTCATTTCCACCCAGAGTTGCATTACATTTTTGCCAAGTTCTTGAGTTGATTATAGGAGAGTTGGACAGCTAAGTGAAGTCTACTCCAGCACATACTAAAGATTCTCAGTCAGATTCAGATTTGGAGTCTGTGGTGGATAATACATGTATGGAAACATTGTTTCATAATTTGAGCATGATGAATCCTAGTATTGATGTCTTAGACTTAGAATATGTAGATATATATGGGAAAACTTGGTCAAGCAAACTTGAATATTTTCTTTTTTTTTTTACCATTTCTGACACATTACAAACAAATGCTGAAAACATTAATCAAATTAAAAGTTGTATTATTTAGTTACAGTATAGTTGTATACATTAAAAAATGTGAGTTAAAAGAGTTGTATATTCCCTAATGGTTACTTTGTTTAAAGAAAGTTCAAATCAAGTTTAAAAATCTCTCAACAGACTCTGGATCAGCAGGCTGTTACTCAAGAAACTTTGCTCACATCTACCCACTGATGTTCAATTGCAGCTTTACAGTGTCAAATCTGTCTCCTCACTGCTTGTGTCCCTTGCCAACTACTGCCAGAATAAAACACGTTTTCTAGCCGGTGTCTGAGTAGAATCCAAAACCTCCTTTGAAAAATTAGTTTTAAATGGCTGTTTAAAAATACCCCCCCCCCCCCCAAACTGTCTGCTTTACTACACTTTGTCAAAGCTGAGATACATACTACACGCCTTACAAATCTTGCACATCCTGCAGTTTTTTAATTTGTGTTTACTCCGATGGAGCCAGAAAAACTAAATTAAACAACTGAGACTGTCAGCCCTGAAGAAGTCCAACATCTACATAGACACGGCTGCAAATAACAGATGGACACAGCCCATCAAAAATTAATTCAATGTGGATACTACTGATGGCTGATAGGTGTCAGGTCCAAAACATCCCTGGCTTCAACAGACAACCATTCAACAACTTATTTTGTCCATTCCACAATTTCAACCATGGCATCTTCAATCAATTTAATTCCCTCCCATTGTAAAGGCATCCATTAGTTCATTCTGATCCATCTGATTAGAGTGCTAGTGGCCCTTGTGAGAATAATTCCATAATCAAGTAGATATTAGTCATCAAAGATCAATTTTTGGCTGTGTGATTAGCTTAACTGACAAGACATGGTTAATCTACCAGCAAACTGGAATCACATGCTAATGTTCCTGATCCATTGTTATTGTTTTTGCTGTTGTACATTGTCAGTGAAGAAGACAACATACTTTCACAGACAGCTTTGTTATGCTAGAATATTGAATTTACATTCAGCTCACTGTAGTTGTTTCTTGTTTTTTGGTTAATTGGACAAACATACCTTCAAACAGAGCAAGCTTTCCCCCCCAGTAAGAAAAAAGGGATGTTTCCCTTGGTCTTCATCTAAATGCACTTTGCAGTTATCTTTAGAGTTAGCGCCCCACATTTTTCTGTGTTTTAGAGAGAAGTGAGACAATTATCATTTATATCACAAACAACCCTGGTAATCAACATAGTGCTAGCATTGCATAATAACCTAATTGTGCTCCTCCCTCTCTTCCAAGTAGATCTATTTCTGGCATCAAAAGCCCCAATAGACCAGTGACAAAATACAAAATTTTAAAACGGTATTTTAGAAACCAGCGGGTGACTGAAAGAGGTCTACTGAATGTATTACCCAATTAAGAAGGTTTCCACTGAAAATTAACAAAGGCAAATGGAGTCTCTGCTCCTTTCACCAAATCAGAGTTTCAGCTCTACATAAACATTTCCGCAGTCAAACCGTTTTATTCTGATCTAGTGAAGAACTGATTTGCAAATATATACCCGTCATTCTGAACGATGCGCTCTGACAACCAGCAGTTGCAAAAAGCCAGCTGTTTGCACATTCCAAGCCATTTCTCAAGGGACAAGCATTGGATAATTTGACAGATAAACCAAACAATAATACTGCAATAATATCATCTACAGAATTTCACTTCATGGTGGCTGAGTCTCCCTGATGAATACTGTAGAAATAGGACAGGAAATGATCTCTGCAGACAGTAAATGGCCCGGTCATGGAGGAGATCAGGACAAAAGCAATTAGGTACTTTATAGATCACACTTATGCAGTTCTAGAGGAGGCAACCAAGCACAGCAGAGGCTGGTCAGCAACATAATGAATAAAGAGTCCCATTTTCATTTGAAGGATAGATCCATTAAGAGATCTAATGCTTGGAGCAAAAGTGATAGAGGGAGAGAAGAATTTTAGTATCTGCAGCTCTGTCAACAGCACAGCATTTCTTTGATTTGGTGTCAACAGATATTGTAAAGCTTTAATAGAAAACAATATATGTCACTTTTTCCTCAAAGGGTGAACTTTGGCAAAGGTGGAACATTCAGCAGCTTTGTCTCAGTTAAGGGGATTGTATCCTTGGGTTGGGCACATTACGTTTGAATCTATGTTTCTGAGACTGCCTTTGGTAAATTGCAACTCCATGGCCCTTGATATTATGTATTGATTGCCGGTGACAAGTTACTGTGATCCTTCTTGGAACTGTGAGCAAAAGCTTAAGGAAATATACATTCAACATGTTATTACATGCTATCACTTTGTTGTCAGCGCAGACAAACCTCCTGGAGCTCCACAGAGCCTTACAAACCCTGTGCAGAATGCACCATCACCTGAGCAGAATCATGCAGTTATTTAGCGATTTTTGTCTCTTTCTCAATCAATTGTAATCTCGTTACCAATCCATAGTTTAGTCACAAAACAGAAGAAGCAGCTGCCATGCTAACTGAAGAAGAGTAGGAAAAGGTTTTTATTTTTTTATTTTCATATTTAAATGGGACAAGAAAATTATAAAGCTTGTTTTAATAGAATCTCTATTTCCAATAAATATGACAGCATATTATTCTATAAATAGCTTCATAGAACAAATTAAAATAAAGAAACTAACTGAATAAAAGTCAAATAAGTTCAAAATTAAGAAAAGCATCACTCTACATCTGTAGATGTTAAATGTTGTATGTGAAAACATGTGGCGCTGTTTTCTAATAATTCATGCATCAGAGGTTTAACACTACTGGACTGAAACTCAGCAAATCAACTTTTATCATATATTCATGAAAATCGTTCAAATATCCCAAACTAATATTCTCTGACCTATAACAAAACAGTTCCTGAAAAAAAGCTGCCAAAAAACAGTAAAATTAATCACATCAGTAATGCGGGTTGTCAATTGTTAAACGGGCTATATGCAGGTTTCTGAAATTTCAACTTGCAACTGACAACTGTGGCCGTTCTCGCAGCACACGCTCGAATTTGCACAACTTCAAAAGTCATCCGTCTGAGTTGTGCTGGGTCGCTCCTGTGTATTCGCACAATACATTCCAATGAAATATACACACAGCTTGTGTGTGTAGGCTAATTGTTTACTACTGGTGGTGGCAGTGTGATTTTAAACATTTAACATGAACACGCTTGACGTCACATCCGCAGTTACAGTGGGGGAAAATCCAACCCGAATTTAGGGAAAATTGCACACAGGCTTATAGGTGCACCTGCGGTAAGCTAACAAGGTGTGGGTACACTCAATGAAAGATGTTTGAGTCAGAAATGGTCAAATAAAAAGGCTATTGTTAAATTTATTTTGGGCAAAAAACTTAAATGTAGCCCCTTTAACTAAAATGACTTGCAAGAAGTAAAGCAGGTGCAGCAGTCCAAACCTGCTTGGATAGCTCTGGATGTTTAAACTGAATACTTCAAGTGGATTTTAAGGAATGAAAAAAAATAATATACTGATGCACTGGTGATTTCTAGAAGAATTACACATAGATAACAATGACCCTTCATTATACACAACCAGACTTAGTAAAACTCCGACATGGATAGAATTCTAAATACCTTAAAGCCCTCCTGTCTCAGTGCAGCTATCCAAAAGCCTGCGCTATTTCTGGATAGTAGTCCCCAGCTAAACTTAATCCAGTCCGTTTTTCAAGATCCAGCACCGCACTGTTGGTCTGAATTCCTGGAAGGGCCAAAGTACGATCACTAATGAATGATGACAAATGCTATGATGCAACTTCATCTCAGGAATGGGGATGTTGAAAGATCTAAAATGACAGCTTCATCATCTAATGCATGATGTGCTGTTAACTCCTGGAAATGTTATAACGTGATGTAAAACCTGCTAAAGCCGGTTCTAATGCCTTCCAGGACCGTCTCTAATTGGTTATTTTGTCTCTTAATGTTTTGATTCTCTCATATATATTTAAAACACATGTTGATCATAAATAGATAACACATTAACCCTTTAAAATGGCTAATTACTGAAACTAAAACATCCCCACACAATAAAACACAACTTGTCTGCAATGGGACAATCCCTCATGCCCATTCTGTTCTAACACCTTAAAACAACTCCTGAGGAGTAAGTTTTTACTTGGATCCACATCTGTGAGAATTTGTGTGACATGTCACATAGATAAATCCACTTCACCGGCACTGCCCACCCTCTTCTTCCCCATGACTCCCTTCCCCTGAATTTAATTTGCAGTTAAAAGGCATTTTCTCTTGAGTGCTGCTGAAGAAGTGTCTATCTTGCCTGTTCTCTTGGTGCTCATGTTGGCTAATGAGGGTCTAGTCAGGAGGCAGATGCAGACAGCTCAGCTCCTTATGAGCCTCTGTTGAAATAGCAGCTAGTTGTCCACTGAGAACACTTCTACCAAGAGCATAGCTCTCATTTTCAGAGAGCTGTTTACTTGCAGGTTACATCCGTATCTGGTGTTTGTGAAGATGTTTGAATCTGACACTTGTCAATAACAGAGATTGAATCCAGATTATTACTAGTAAAAGGGTAGCAGCAGTAGGTTAAATCATGAGGCAGGCGATCTATATCATATAGAGTTGAAAGTATGTCTGGGCTCTTTAAAAGAAAACAAAAAGAAACTGTGTGGGCAATTGCTTTCATGAGAAGGTTGATAACTTGTTTATCTTGTGTATGAATAGAAACACCTGCCCATGAGAGCACACACAAACACACACGTGACATCCTACTCAGAAACAATTCCACTAATCTCACCAAGCAAAGTGTCAGAAAACCAAGTAATGTGCAACCAGGACAGCTTATTGAGAAGTAAACGGTATGGGATTCAAACTCCAGGGATAAAGCTGGGCAAATAATCTAATTTGGCTTTCAGTTAACAAATATCAAATGAGAATAAAAACTACCACTGAATAACACCCCCGACAATAATGCTTTTGTTTTGTCCAGAGTACTGCTGTCATATACATCAACTGCTTTACTTTCTCCTTAAAAGCTCAACTCTGTCTCTATTGAGCTGAGCATGTTTAACTTTGTGACTTCTAATGTTCTAGTTATTTGAACTCTGTGGAAAAAACACAGATAAATAAATAAAAATCGATATGCAATATTTCCAGAATCGGTCAATATTTCAATAAAGGGTTAGTATTTTTGCTACCTAGAAAAGTGAACTATATGATTACTATTCTTTTTCGCAAGTGTGGGGTGAAAAAAATCCAGCAGCCTAACTTCTTGCACTTTGATCATTTACATGATTTAAAGTAGCTGAGAATATGAATGCTTGTGCCAGAGCTTGTCATGATATCATCTGCCACCAGAAGTCCTGACAGATGCCTTACTCCATGTCTCTGACCACCACAGTGATGGCACCTGGGCCACACTCAGAATGAAGAAACAAGAAGCGAGTTGTGTAAACAAGATGAATCCCTTTCATTAACAGAAGCACTGCAGGCTCTCCTGCCATTGCACCATTAATTATCTAGTCTTATAGGAAGATTAGGGAAGGGAAACCAAGCCAGCAGCCAGAGTCCACTGAATGGGTCTACCCTTGTTTAATTACCGAAACAACAAAAACAAATGAAGCCTCACAGATCACGCAACAGGATGGCCCTAGCAGCTATGATTTGGCTGAGCCTGGCTCCTTCCCCATGAGGTGTCTTTGTTCTCTTCTGTCTCTCCTTGTGCCATCTATCCATCCATCACACAGCAGGCCAAGCAAACTGGGGACTGTACCCAACCCTGTAATTAATGGCTGAAATGATGAGACAAAACTGACGCAAAATGGTGAGGCAGGCACAAGGTGGCAAATACAGATTATTTGATAGGTGAAAAATCTGTAATGCAAATACAGTCGGGCTGCAGCAGTTGGTTATTCAGGTAATTATTTTCTATTGATTAATCAAGAAGAAGAAGAAGAAGAAGAAAAAAAAAAGTAGTCTATTAAAATGAATCATTACATTTCTTCTTCAAGAAAATGCAACTCTTAAACTGGGTAAATCTGTTGAAAGAACGAAATCTTTTAGTGCATTGAAGTGCCGAATTAAAACCTGCGTACTTTCATACAGAATAGGGATAACTGTATATATCAGCATATTCCAATATGTACATTTTAATGAAGAGACAATGCTAACAAAGACTATTTGCATGCAGTGCAATGTAAAGCAGTGTCAGTTTACATCTGTTTGCTTCTCTCATCTCTACTGCATTATACTGTATTCTATCATACCTGAATTCTTAATTTTTCTTTTTTTCTCTAAAATATAATAATTTGCTTTGAGGATTTTTTTGTAGTAGTTATTTGGTTACTTAATCTGTTGATTCAGGCTTAACACACAACATATACATTTGCTCAGGAATGTTAATATATTATATCCCAAAATCATCAGCTGTTGAACCTTGACATGTTCTCCACTCTTTAAAACTGTCTCCTACTGTCTCCTCAGTAGGAGAAGTCAATAAAAAAAAAAATGGAAATGACTGAATTATTATATGATTTTTTTTCCTCCTTGCATTTTTCTAAAAAAAATTCTCACCCCAAGAGAAACGTCTCAGTAAACTTATTTTAAAAAAAAAAGCCAAAGCCCAAATATAAATGAGGAAAAACTATTTGTCTAATGAAATCAAATGGTGAAGGGAGAATAATAAGAATCATTTATAACATTTAAGCAAAGGAACTTAATAATATATAGACTGAATATCCTTGGGGTTTAAGACATAATTGGACAAATGTGATTTGAAGTTGATGCCTCAAGGAAATTATGACAGGCAATTCTGTTTTACCTCCCAACCTTCTCTTCACATTTAATAGACAAAAAGCTTAAACAAAGACCTACGCTTTCTGACTTAAAATGAATTTAAGTATTAAACAATTACTTCCATGGTAAAAAAACAAACAACATATCTGATAACGCATGAAAAAAAATATTTATGGTAAGCTGACATAAAAGACATTACTGACTGGCTGCCCTGCATATCAAACATACAGTATATACTTTTATGCAGTATGTAACTTGAATAAAAGTGACTTTTTGTGATATTTCCTAAGACTGTCCATATGTCCTGACAGTAGGCAATTAGATTT
>JAPMNP010698892.1:0-15236 GCA_029874935.1 Atherina boyeri | reverse complement strand
GTTGTTTTTGTTTACTGCCTTGACTGTGAACCAGAGAAAAGCAAAAGAAATGAATAAAGGGACAAACAGAGAGGGAGAGGGTAGAACAGACTCCATTTTCTTCTCCAGAGCTGAGTAAACAACTATGTTTGTTGTTTACCAGCAAAATGGCAGAGACAGGAGGCAGCAAGGTGTTTGATGAAAATCATAGGAGTGAATGTTTCCTCATTAGTCTCCTAGCTAAAAATAAAGCTTTTATTTTCATCTAAGATGGAAAATTGTTCCCTTTTTTCACATTGAAAACAAAGCTACAAGTGAGTTGATTTCAGGCAGAAAAGTGCAGTTTTGATCCAAGTTTGAAGGGAAGCATTGCAGTGACCGAGTCTCTCACTGAGATAAAGGCCTTTTAATCTGCTGTATGGAACTTCTCTGGTTTTTGAATGAAGTTTGAAGATGAGACCTTAGTTCTATACATGATATCAGGGGTAGAATTGAGTAACCTCATGATTACAATCTACTATAACCTCTGTCTCCCTTCTGACATCTTCAGGTGGCTTGAGCCCTGCAGAGCTCCAGCAGTTGTGGAAGGATGTGACTGGAGGCGGTGGTCATGCCATGGAGGACAACGGCATCAAACACAGCAGCGGTGGTGCTGCAACTGGGGCTAGCGTGGGAGGTGGCGGTTTAGACCTCTCAACCAATAACTCGTCTTCAACTACCTCCTCCTCCAATCCCGCCAAAGCATCGCCGCCCATCTCTCACCACTCCATCACCAACGGACAGTCGCCTGCCCTCAACCACAGAAGAGAGCGGGAAAGGGAAAGAGAGCGAGAGAGGTAAAAAAGAAAAAGAAAAATAAGTGAAATGTCATCAGCCCGCCATCTCAATACAGCATTAAAGAAAAAGGCAGGGAAGATCACAGCGGTGGGCTTTCCCACCCATCATACAAGCTTGTTTTGCTGAAAATCATCATAGAAACACATCAGAACTCCAGGGAAAACAGGATGTTTTGTTTATTTATTCAATAGTTTATTAGTCACTTGGTAATATTAAAAAAGAACCTTGTTTTCCCATGGGACACACTTAGTTTGTGCACACGTATCAAAAGCAGGAAGAGGAAGCAATGCATGCGAGCGTACTAACAACAAGCCTCCCTGGCAGACAAGACAAGGTAACCCCCTTGTACATTAAGTATTTAGTGCTTTCTCTCTTCTTTCTCTTTTGAAAATTACCTTCTTTGCGTGCTTGTCATGTAAACAGAATACATGATGCCTTGAGTGGCGTTTCCAGGATGTTTATCCTTGTGACGGCGTCTTTTATAAATGCACCCAGCACCGAAACACTGACTGTTCACATATCTCCCTTTCTGGTCCATGCATTATTCAAAGGCTTTTCTTGGGCGATATTATAATAAGGACTTAGGGTGGAGATGTGTGTGTCTGTGCGGATGTTTGGTAGAGACTCACACTGGAGGTGGAAGTGCTGTGTAATTGGTTTAAAGTAGATGCTATCTCTCCAGTACCACTAAAAGGAGGCTTGAAAAAGATATCTTTTCGAACGAAAACGAGACAGAATGAATGAGGAGAGAAGGAAGAAAAGGAAAACAAGACTTTTTATCTGTCTCTATCCCGGGGGGGTGTGCTGTCTCATAATGATCGAACAAGGAGTATTGTCAGGTGTGCTGCTTACTAACATGCCATGGATCAATGTGGGGAAAACCCCTCTGTAAAACACCGTGTGAGCTCTACCATACCCCACATGTTGTCATCGACCACACACATGCAAGCACAGACATAACCTATAAGCAGCCACCCACACACACATTGAGGCAAGCACTGTACACAGCCTACTCTCATTCACGTTTTCACATACAGATACACACACACCAGTGCCAAGCCTAAAGGTTAAACTGTCATCTTTAATAGGATGGGCTGTCTAGGCAGGGTCGTAACTTATTTGGGTGCCATTTGAGAAACGCCAGAACACCCTTGCTCCCCTCGTCCTCAAAGAACATAAGTTACACAGAGTATTAATCTCCTGATGAAAATTATATGGCTGTCTGGATTTTTAATGTTTACTTGAAAGCCCCCACGCCCCCCTCCCCTCCTGATAATGGCTTTACAAGATGGGATGGTGACTGCAGTGTAGACAAAGCTTCAACTCATTCTGGGTTTCCACTGGGGATGTTAGCTGATATTATATTCTTCACATTTAGTCTACACTTACTCTGAGTTAATGTAGTTAGAAAGTAGACTCGAAGATTGCTGCTCACTTTTTTCTCACGTTTTAGTTTTCCTATTTAAATCTCCTTCTGTTTTCCTTTTCTTTTTTCCCCCCTTTTTTGGTCCGGCTCTAGTTCACTACATGAAGAAAGTGGAGGAACCCACCCCCTTTATGGTCATGGTGTGTGCAAGTGGCCTGGCTGTGAGAACATCTGTGAGGACTTTGGACAATTTTTGAAGTAAGAACATGCTTCATGTCTGAGATGCAATACAGGATGTGATGTCTTCTCACCTTTCCCTGTTAACACCATGTGGTAATACATTTTCAATTTTTTTTTTCTTTTTTTCTGAAACCCCCAAGAGTTATCCTCTCCACTCAGCATACCAACTCCTCTCTCCTTGGCCTTACAAATAAAACTTAGCTGCCTTTCACTGTGCCCATTTTGACCTTCCAGACAGCTGGTTGACAGGGTTCTGCTCCCGAAAAGCATGATTCGAACCAACTCTGATCCATAACAAATTTCCATCCTAGTATGGAGGGGCCTGATAGGTTTATGAAAAAGCGTCAAAAGCTAATGGCAACTCGCACGGCCGCACACTTACCTCGACAACAAAAGCCCCCATTCACCGTTGTCATGGTGCAGGCGCCAGAGCAAATGAACTCTTCATGCTCCATCAACAATTTAGTTAATTAGCTCATTTGTAATTGGCCGGCTTTGTTGCCAGGATGTTAGTGGGGGGACATCAAAGGAAGAAGGTGTTTGCAGCGCTGCCGATTACAGGTTATCACATTGCCACTCACCGAGAGTCTCTCTCCCTCCCTTTTTCCCTGGCTCCCTGCTCTCACACAGAGAAGAAAAGAAAGGGAAAGCTTTAATTTGAATATTCTAATTAGATTTGTAATTAACTGTGAAATAACGATCTGGTGAGTGTTTTTTCATGGGCTGTAAATGTCCATGTGAATTCGCATAAACTCTTGAAATCAGGACATTGTTCCAGCTTATTTTCCAAGTTATTAATTTCTCTACAGTATTGACTGTAATAAGGTGCAGAAATGTACTGATACAAGAAACTAGTCCACCCAGGGGGAGCCGCTGTAGGATTTAGGTCAGGTTTTTGCTAATTCCACAGCATCTTTTGAATTAAAGCTTAAAAAAGTGTCCCTAGATTAAATTGACACTTATAAACTGATGTTTACCAATCTTTGAAAGACACTGCCAGGCAGTATATTAAGCTCAGTTTTCACACGCTGTCAGGGCATATAACATACTTAAAAGAGCCATAATTGACAGCAGTGGATTTAAATGGATCTGACTTGAATATATACCACAACTACCGCTTGACAAGTGTTTGCTTATTCCCCATGGAAAATGTGACACAGACCTGTCACTGTCAATATCAGAGCTGCAGAGTGGCCACAGCACATCCATAGGCATCATCTGCTGCAGTATAATTTTGGAAGTTATGCTTATAGAAAGCTAGTTGGCAGTGCACAATCCATCGTCCAACCTGGACTACAGTTTGTCTTGCAGCTTTGGAACAGATGTGATTCAGCAAGCCTGCATTGGATTAGCGAGTTTTGTGATACCATGTCCTATCACCTTAGCACACTTACTTAAAGAAGGCATCAGTCTGTTTCTTCACACTATACGCCCTGTTCATACACAAGCACACGCAAGCCTGTGTGCTCTAAGGATACTGTGTCTAGGTAGCTTAGCTGGTTACTCAGGTGAGGGCCAGAGATACAACGTAAAAAACTGTGTGCGTCTGTAAATCCGGTAAGCTGTTAAATCTCTGCTAAAGGATGCAAACTGACAGAGCTGGAAAGACAGATGGAGAGAAAACAGGTAGATTTCAAACTTGAAAGCAAGTGCATAGGTTGGCAGACGGTTTTGTAAGAGCACTTTTCAGAACATTAGCTGCTACAGAACAGAACAGTGTCTTGGTTCAGCCCCTCCACCACCACCACCTTCACACATACTGTAACACAGCCAGCACATAAAAACAGACACCAACAAAGAAGGCAGGCTCGTCATTAGAACAAAGATGGCTGCTTGGTGGCGTGCCTCGGAGCAGTGATTGTAGGTGTCAGAGGGAGTTCTTTTATGTTTCCGGAGATGCCAGGCGACTACACACACACAGACGCACACATGCGCACACACACAGGCACAGTTTAATCGGGGTTACATAAAGTGGGTGTCAGATTTAGATGACAGTTTAGATGTTGGTAGTTTGGGGGGTTGGGGGGGGTTACATGCTTGTTTGGGATGGGGGGGTGGCAAGTCAAGCTGGCGTCTCGTAGCTCACTGCAGGAGCTCAGCTCAGCAGCAGTGACACGTTTAGTCATCTTTTGTTTTGTTGCATGAAGAAACTTGTCAGGATCAGCGTTTAATAGCTCTTCAGCTTGCTTTTAAGTGTTCTCACCTGGAAAAGGTAGCCGCAAGGTGGCTGGCAACCTGAATTAGCTCTGTGATGTTGAAAATGAAATAATATCGCCCGTACTGCTTCTTGAGTGGTGGGTGTTGTGGTTTGTGGGTGTATTTGTGTTAGACGACAAAAAGAGAAGAGACATGTTAATGCTTTTAGGTTATGTGCAAGAGTTGTTTTTGAGGGTAGCCTTTAGTGAGAATTAAAAAATTGCAATTAATCCGTGAACACTGAGATACTTGTATGCATCCTTTTTTCTACAGTATAACTGTATGAACCCTTATGCAGTATCTCCTTCTTGCTTAACACAGATTTTAAATAGAGCACTGCACCTGCTGATTATATCACATTATTTGAAAAAGAAAAAAAAGACATTTGCGTATCCAATTTGATATCTTTTTCCTCAAATACACCTCTCGTGTTTGGCTTTTCACCCTGTACACCCCTTTTTAAATGAATGTCATTCCACCTCAATATGATACAGATTGTCCATATATAAACAGATACTTGCCATCCCCCACCATACATACACACTTAACTCTTCCACTTTCTGACACCAGGCTGCTCTCCTTATTACTGGCAGCAAGGCAGGCTCCATGTTAAAACGGCAAGCTCAGCCGCTAACCTGAACGTTGGTGTCTGTAACCCGCTGCTAATTAAACCCACAAGGCAGCAGCCAAATGTCTTTGTCTCTATATAATGTACACATATGCACACTGTGGGGGCAGGCTTGCATTCTGGCACCCCCAAGCCCCTGGATAGGAAAAGCTCTCTTCTACTCCTCCACATGTCTGCTGCTCTGTGACAAGACCTTTAAAAGCCAGGGCACCACCACCAATTGTATTTTTGATGGATAATTTGTGTGAATATGCAAGCATTTATTTACTTGTATAGTACAGTACAAGTGTAGATACATGTGTTATGGTTGTGTACTGAATGTGTGTGTGAGAGACTGGCTGAAATGGTGTTTGTGCAAACATGCAGACAGTCAAGGGGCCTAACTTTCTCTGCAGGGCCTTCATAACCCCTGATAATACACACAGACAATTAGCAGAAGTGTATCATCCATATATGCTGGCTTGAGTAGATTTATTATTGGGCCCTTAGTGGACGTTGATGGCCTATACATATTCATGTATGCAGCTATGGGGAAAAACCTTGGAGATCTTTTGTTCCCTTCTGTTGAATCAAAACTACAGGATCCAATAAAAGAAGAAATATTTATCTGAGAGTTGAAAAACATCTGTGCCCCCCTGCTCCATCACCTTCTGTTTATCACTCTCTTTATTTTTATTTGTTGTTATTTGCGCTGATTTCTGCCTTGGCCATGTCTTTCTGTCTCTATGTACATCTTTTTTTTCCTTGTTCTCAGCTGGGTTTCATCACATGGTTTGTTCCCCAAGGGACAGAAATCAATGTTCCTCTAGAATGAGACATAACAGTAAACATAAACAGTAGCCAGCCCTAATATTAAAACAAATATTGTCCACCTCTGAGTTTTAGTTATGCCTGGAAGCTATAATTAGGCCACTCTGACTTCTGATTTGGCTGTAACTCAAGCAAACAAAAGGTGGTTGAAATTGTTCATCTGTGCAAATAAAAATAAACATACACAAGAGGATAAAGATTGAATTAATGTAGTCGTAAGTAAGGAGATTGTTATGTTTTTAAAACCAGTTTGTTTTACAGAGAAAACAAATATTCAAAATGCTTTTTTACCCACATTCAAGTGGGTAAATGTCTTTCATTATTATTTTGTGTGTTCATTTTGTGTGTGTGTCTGCTATCCTCCTCCATTTCTGTCTTTGTTTGGCATTATTAATGCCCAGCAGAACATGCTACCATTTGAATATTTCATAAATGCACGTAGTAATCTTCCTGTAATCGCCTTGCTAACTGGCCAGCGGTGAAATTGAATGTAGGAAGCTCAAACTGTCTCGAGGACTGTCGCAAGGCCCTTACACACAACCACATGCACATTGATAAAACGTAAGAGAAACAAGCTGCTTGTCAATGAGAGGTAAGCTTAATAAAGATTTCCTCATCTTTTTTTTCTTTTTTTTGTAATGAGGTATCTTCAGGGACAGCAAGCAGCCCACTCTGTGCTTTTGAAGCAGCTGTAATTCATGACACACGCCATACATCAAGTGCATAAGATAGCATTATGGGCAGTGAAATGAAAAGGGTATTTGCAACATTAGTTCCCTCATCCTGCAAGGGACGTGATTAAATGATTAATGAAATGCCCCCTTTTTGCATGCGCATTCTGAAACAGCAATTAGGCACAGGGCTGAAGAAATCCACCACTTTGTCCCTCCCCTCTCTGCTGCTATCCCTCATCCATCCTTCTCTCCACCCCTCCTTCTTTAGTGCCACCTCATTCTTGATTTATAATGAAAAATTTTTGAGCGTTAAACCTGAAATGGTTACAAAAGCATAAGCGGGACAAGATGAAATGGTTTTAAATGTGCACAGTCTAATTGAAAAGTACAGACCGATTGCAATTACAAATGCTCTGTTCTGCATTTGATTGGCAGGCCTAGAGAAGCCATCTCAATGATTTGCCTTGTTTTGCACATTGCAGATAAACAAGAAATGTGGGGAGAGAGGGAAGGAACATGTGGTAGGAGTGTGTATATATTTGTGTGATCCATCACTGTTTGTGGAAGTTCACGATAATGTAAGCAAGTGTGTGTTCTTAGATAAAGTGAAAGCCAGAGAGGAAGATATTTTGTACTCCCTCTAATGCACTGGAGGCTGCAATGTAAATGATCATTGAAGGGTCTGCAAGCTAACCTATAATTACTGGAGATAAAGTGGCAGCTCTGGCATTTCATAAGCATGCCTCCTCAAAGCTTGCTTTGTGAGTTTGTCACCAATGATCATTTAGATAGAGGCTCATTATCCAGCATCACAACAGTTTCTGAACCCTTTTCCCACATATTTGTGGTTCTTTTTTCTTCCTCTTCTTTTTGCACATCTGCCAATGTGTGCTTTTGTGTCCTGAAGAGGAAATCCAATCAAGACCAAAAAAAAAAAAAAAAAACCTTCATTGACTGTTCCGGCTGTCTGGCTGCCTTTTTCTTCTAATGAGGCGAAAACACCAGATATATTTAATATGTCTGCCGCTGGATAATGCACCTTGATGTGAGGAGCTGCTTTTGTGTGTCAAATGTTGCTGGTGTTAAATTGTGTGTATTGTTTTCAGTAAATTAAGGCGACAAAGCCATTCTGCTGGGCCAGCATCTTTTATTCTCAGAAGAAAGCAGCGCTCAGGGTGGCACTGAAGTTAGCCATCTAAACTGGCGCAGGCCTATTGTCATGTTAAACATGGCACCACACACCGTTGTGTTACTTCTAATTACTTCATTTCAGAGTGGAACAATGGTTGCTAACTGGATCCTATAGATAATTGTCCCAGTATAGAAATATTATCATAAAAACAAAACAGCAGTGAAGTTGATACTGTAATTATCATCCTCCACAATTTGGATCATGAAAATGAATATATTTTACTGTGTTCTTTTTTATGTGACATGTGACAGATTGAAATGTCAATGTGTAATATCTTCTACTGTCTGTGTGTCCCTTCAGGCACTTAAACAGTGAACATGCCCTGGATGACCGGAGCACAGCCCAGTGTAGAGTCCAGATGCAAGTTGTACAGCAGCTTGAAATACAAGTAAGCTCTCTTTCTGGTTATGCAGAGAAAACCAAATGAAGCTCTGCTCATTTTTCCACCACATTTTACTGTACCCAAGTCACAAATCCCTCTGTCAAAACTTTTTTTTTTTTTTAACTTGTGGAAGCAAGAGAAAGGCCACATTCTGGTCTGCTTAACACTCCCAGACAAGCAGGACCTGCCGAATTCAACAAAGCCACCAAACAAAGGAATCCTCAGGCCTTACAACGAAAGCCATTATGGCTGTTTTAATTGAATTAAGCCTATGCTTTATTTTCTCTGCTTTCTTTTTTTTCCTCTTCTTCTTTCCAATTAATAGCGTGCGCATCTCTCCCAGTCTGCTGTGTTAATTAACTGCACTTTGCACCTGAAGAAAGCTCAAAAGGAGGGAACTATTTTCAGTAGGTAGAGCGTGACCTTATTAAGAAGTCATGCTGGCTAGATAATGAGAGCGCTGATTGAGCGACATTATTACTCAGCACTGCCGACAAGCACTGCTCTTCCTTTAGAAACAAATAGACGTGCATTTTTAAACTGGCCTTAAACGTGGCAGCAGCTGGGAATATTTAGTTGAAACCAGGCCTCTGCTCATGGTGAGTAAGAGTGAAATGTTCTCCTCTTTGAATACCAGGCCTGTTCGAAGCTTCACAGTTTTTCACACTCATTTATTGTCGGGTCACATAAACAGTTTGAATTTAACTGACAGAAATGAATAAATTATTTGAAATTTGTAAAAAAAAAAGAAAGAAACAAAGCAATTTGTATAATTTTGTTTCATTTTGTGTTTTGTTTTCCATTGCATCGTCTAAATTTTAAAGCTTGATCTGTTCAGTGTGACCAATTACAGTGCTGTCTGTCCTGTCTCTTCTCTTATGTTCCTTTTCTTTCATTCCTTAACCCCTTCATCCCTCCTTCTTTTTTTTTTCCACAAGAGCCATCACTAATAATGAGGCCCAGCTCTGTGCATGTACACATGTGTGTGTGCATACCTACTTGCTTTACTATGTGTGTTTGTTTGATCCTTGTGTGTGAGCACATCTTAAGGGCGTGGGGGGAGTTCAGCCCCTCACACAGTCCGGTCCCTGTCACTCCATGTGAATTAGATTGATGATAGGCACCGGCTGGGGCCACTAACTGGACCGTGGAGGCGGGGCCGCCTGGCACCCTGTTTGGAAGACCCCTTCACCTCTCAGCAGCTGCTGGCTGCGCTCCATCCCCCTAACAGTGTCCATAGGACTTTGAGCAGACACTCAGGACCACCTAATTTATGGCCCAACTAGCTTGTTACTGTCAAAGTCTTGCTGACCTAAATTCTGCTATTGACAAAAAGATGAAATGCTATTTGTTTTGCCTGACCTGTCTGCACCTTCTCCCTCTGTTTCCCCCATTTCTCACACCCTGCTTACATTACTATTATCTGTACTTTTCCCTCTTTTTCCTTTTCTTTCTTTCTATTTCTTTCCTCTTCTTTAATCCAACCTAATGTACTCTCCTCTGCTTCTCTCTCAACAGCTTTCTAAAGAACGTGAGCGTCTTCAGGCGATGATGACCCACTTGCACATGCGGCCCTCAGAACCCAAGTCATCTCCCAAACCAGTGAGTGCATATTGCTCTGCTTGCCGTAAACACGTCTGGCTCTGAATGAGACCGCCACACAGCAAATGAACAGTTTAACCGCAACAGCAGTTGCACGAGTGAGCGACAGAAGATGAAAGGCTGGAATGGGATTTGTAATACAGAGTTACATCTGCTTCTTATCAGTTATTGTGCGTTGTGAAAGGACAATAGAGTTTGGAAGTGTATTAGATGGCAGAGCGGCAGAGTCCTCGGCTGAAGCGGCGGGGTCATTTCTTTGTGATAGATATAATAGCCAAAACAACCTGTTGGCTGCCGATGACTGTTTGGCTCAGTGGCCACAGCAGCGCTCAGAAGTGGAATGAGCGAGGAGAAGACATGTCATTTTAACAAACAGCTGAAAATAATAGCTGAGTGGGGAAGACGATGTGATGTTAACATGAATACAGACTAAAGCTGAAATTGGCCACAAATAAAGGACCAAATTGTGAAAGGGGTCTTTGAAGAGCAAAAATGATGTCATTCTGGATTTTCTGTTTCTTGTCTTCTACTTTTAGATTGAATGATCATGAATGCATTCATTCCAGTATTTGAATTTGGTATTATGATTACACATTTTTCCAAACATTAGCCCCCCCGACCACCACCACCACCACCAATTTTAGACGTTTTGAAATATTAGACAGCAAAACATTGTTAGCCTCTTTCTGCTGCTTAGTAAGTGCCTACTTTCAATAGAATAATTTTCCTCATCACCTCTCATCATAGAATGTAGATAATCACGAGATAGCATAATTATCCTATAATTCCATCAGGAATCAAACTCCCTTTTTATTATTCAATCTCTCTTTCTTCCTCTCTCCCTCTCTAGNTTTTTTTTTTTTTTTTTAATCTTCAAAACTCCAGCAGCTTGGTTCCATCTCGTCCAATAAAGAATTTGCAGCCTATAATCCACGCCTGAATATGAATGAATGATGCTAATGAAGTATTGCATTACATAAAGCACACATGAAAGAGCAGCTAATTGCATTTGATGGTGGGGGCAATTCAGACAGAATTCCTAAACGAACAGTTAAATCCTCAGTTTTAAGGCTTTCCTGCTTTTTAAAGGGAGGTAAGATGAAGATTTGTTGGGGAAATGACACGCATGTGTGTGTGTCTTCTGAGCAGAATTGAATAGACATAACAAAAGAGAGATAGTAACGGATTCCCAAATGGCAGCAAGAATTACAGGGACTTATGTTTTAGCCCATCACTACATATAGAAGACTGTAACACAGTTTAGGAAGGTGTACAATCTTATTGGCTTCTACACACACAAACATATACTTTTGCCAGGACTACACTACAGCTACTTACAGTAAACAGTACATTTTCAGAACTATACCAGCTCATTACAGCTGAGTGGATATATGATTATCATCTGAAAACCCCTCTATCCACCAGAGTCTCTCAAACTTGACATTTTATCGTATTTATCAACACATGCTGCAAATGACTGGCGGTACCTTCTCCTCAGCCTTGCCCCTCGTTCTCCATGCGCCTTTCGCCCCCACACTGCCTTCCATCTTTCAAGTCGCTTTCAATCCCAACTCTCGCTACGAATGCATTCCACTTATAGACTTACAATTAAGGCAATTTGGCTTGAATATGTAACGATGTCATTACCATTCCACCTAAATTAGCGCTGAGACTCAAAGGTCAGTTAGAAATTTTCCAGTCGGTTAGAGACTCTCACATGAGATTTGGGAGGCAAATACAAAAGTGGTGGAGAGGCTGGAAGACCAGAAAAGTATAGTTGGCACTCGAGCCAGAGGTAAGTAACACTTGGTCGTCTCTCATGTCGGAGGAGTGGAGATAAAGATCCAGTAAAGAGCGTGTGTATGGCTGAAATGACCATAACTGTCAATGCAGATTTCTTAAACTTGTCTTTCTAGCCTTACCCTGACAAAGAACATGAACTATATATTCTTCCTCATGTACTGCAAGTCACACTGAATTAGGGGCATTAAGTCTGCTTTAATTATAATCTCTCCTGCAGTAAGGATGTCCAGTTATGTTGTTGATTTGAATTTCTCTCATCAAAAGGGCCTACAGTATTTGAAAAAAGTAATTTAGTCTGGGCTAAAAGACACAAGTGTGGCTTTGGTGCCACGTACAGGAAATCGCTTTGCATCTGTAATCTGCAACAACATCATGGTTAGCTGGATATCCTGATCAGAAAAGCAACTTTTTGAATATTCTCTTCAAAGAGGGGACCATGAAATCTTGCTATCAGTAGAAATGGCTAAAGCCAAGTCTGTCAACCACGAGCAAGACCACAAATACAACCAAGACATGACATCTGAAATCTTGAGCTTTTAGTTGGCTGTACCATCAAGTTTATTAACATTTTCCACCCTCTGATGAAATGCCTCCAAATTGATAACATTATAAAACAAAACCATGTGGCATTAGGCTCTAATAAGAAAAAAATACATATATTACATCCAGTTTTAATAAATCATAGGGATTATGTATTGTTTCATTAAAAAGGGGTTACTTTATATGAATTCAACATGTAGTTCGCAGACTTCCACCACTTCTTATTTACAAAATCATTTACAAAATTATAAAGCTAGACTTGGCAATCCATTGAAAATTATTTAAAAAAACATTTGCTGTTGACTTAACTTGTACTTACTCATTCATAGCTGCAAAGCCTTGCATTAAGACCAGCATTTATTAGTCTTAAAACATGGCCCAGTGTAGTTTTTCTAAGATTTGCTATGAACATCTGTTACAGTAGGTCAGTTTAATAGACTTTGACCAATAATTCTACATCTCAATGATGTAGAATTATTTCATAAGTAGGATTTTGGTTTTGAAAGGTTTTCAGGGGGACTCATTTCTTCAGCGTATAATGGTAATGAGTGTTTGTACTGGGATGGATAGAGAGGGAAGGATGGTGGAAGGGAGTGGGAAAGGGAGGGTGTGATAAATAGAGAGATAAGGAGGGATGGTGCTGGGATAACACGGATGCTGATGGTTGGATAATCTTGAACAGCGTGCTCTAATTAGAATTCTTATGATACAATTTGGCGGTTGTAATTAGTGGAGATGGGCTGGCTTCTCTCCACGAGCCTTGTTAGTGGAAACACAGCTGTGTTAGAGAGGGGTGCAGACACTCAGTCAGAGAAACCACAAAATAACGCCTCCCTCCTCCTTCTCCCCCTACACACACTTGTATGCATCTCTTTCATGCTCCATGAATCATGTTTTGATTTCTTCCTCTGCAGCTCAATTTGGTGTCCAGCGTCACAATGTCCAAGAACCTGCCGTCAGCATCGCCCCCCAACTTACCTCAGACTCCCACCACGCCCACAGCACCAATCACACCCATGGCGGCCATGCCCCAGGTGCCATCAGTACTTGGAGGAGCAAACGTCCCCAGCATGGGAGCCATGCGCAGACGCCACTCGGACAAATACTCCATGCCTTTGTCATCAGGTGGGAAAAACTACTCAGAGCTGTGCACAACACAGATTCATAAATTCATACTGTCAAGCAAATCAAAATCGTACAGATTCTATTTTCAGTGACAATTCATCTTTTTAATTTGCTTTAATATAACACTGAATTGTAATAAAAAAATCTTCCAAGTGTTTTGGTATCAATGTGAATCCTGATTTGGCTGGAAAATTTGAATAAACCTCTGATTTTGCTTGATTTAAACCAAGTTTGTATTTAAATTTAATGAATGTTGAAATGGTAAATGAAAGTGATACTCCAACTCTGATTTTGAGACTATTAATAGAGCTCAACCCTGAATTACATTCTCACATATCATCCACATACTTCAGCGTAAACACATACACACCATTACAGAAGCTTGTTGGTCTTACCAATGTGTAAAGTCTGGTGGATTTCTAAAAGCAAGCCTGTGTTTAATCACTCTTTATGTAAACAGACAAGAACTTCCTCTGTGCATAAATATTGCATGAATGTTAATTAAGTTCAAATAATCGTGAAAAAATACAATATTTATTACATTAAGACATCCCATGTATTAAGCTTTGCATTTTAAACGGCCCGTCTTTGATGTTTATATTTACTCTCTGTGTTTAGTGTGAAGAAGCATAAATTATTCAACTTCACCCTAACTAACTACATGGAACTCATTTTATGGATGTATAAGTGTTTAAGGTCTCTCACGAGAGAGATTAATTAAAAATGCATTTTGTTAGACATGGAAAATGCTGATTTGATGTGCCCCCCCTCCAATATGCCCCACCCTTTTTGTATCCCTCTTCAACCCCCCCTTACCCCCTCTTTCCCCCCACCCTTCACCATTGTAATTTGATGAGACCTTGTGTAAATTCACTACCTAAAGGAATAAAATTCACCAATTATTTCAGGTGGTGACACAGTATTTATTTTTCCAGAGATTGCCCCAAACTACGAGTTTTATAAGAACGCAGATGTCAGACCGCCATTTACTTATGCAACCCTCATAAGACAGGTGAGTGGGAAATAAATTAACTTTGCCTGATTAGATTAAAATTAATTGCTGCATGAATCATGGCAGCTTTCCCTCTCTCGCCACTCGCAGCCTGTTGGCGTGTGTGCGTCAGTTACCTGGTGTGCGTTAGTAAACCATTATTTGGTGTCATCTCATTTCAGGCTATCATGGACTCTGCTGACATGCAGTTAACACTTAATGAAATCTACAGCTGGTTCACACGCACGTTCGCCTACTTCAGACGCAACGCTGCAACTTGGAAGGTAACCTCGCTGAGCTGTCCCTTCTCCACACACACCCCTCCTCCGGAGTCCCATTGTGCACTTTCACCAGCTGTAAAGACTAGTCCTTCCTCTTTCTCAAATCAAACACAAAACCTTGTGAAAGCATATATATACTTAGCGCAAAGTAATTAAGACTCCTTTCCCTTCACTTCTAACTGTTTTCTTCAATCGGGATAATTTTTTTCTTATTTATTTTCCTCCGTTGCACCTTTTCTGCTAAGAACTGACAGCTGAAGGAATTATTCCCCCTCAGATATCTTTTTCTAATTTGGCGCAATTAATAGCGGAGGCTTGGCGTGGAGAGGAGAGGGCTCTGACGCACTAATTATACAGCAGCCACTCCATCATCAGCACCTTTTGTTAAGAGATACTCCCCTCCTCCTATTCCAAAAACCACCTTCTCTTGCATATCATTGGTTAATTGTGAGGAAGGATGTCTGTTTGGTTGTTAAACTGCTCTCAGCTTTGTGGAGGGGTAGGCTAAGGATGCACGGGCACAAAACCATACAAGTCCACATACAAATATGCAAACTGTTTCTGAGAGCAGGGTTAAGGGTGTGTTCCCG
>JAPMNP010698872.1:0-12049 GCA_029874935.1 Atherina boyeri | reverse complement strand
CACTTGACTGCATAATGGGTTCGATGTAGGTCTTAATTTTCAGTAAAGTGGTCTTAAAAAGGTCTTAAATTTGGGTTGGTCAAACCTGGGGAAACCCTGGTGATGGATGAAATCCAAACCACAAGTGCTTTTCCCTGAAACTCCAAATAGACCAAAAAATCTGCTGGTTTCAATGTGGTTTTATGAAATTTTAGAGCCATAAAAAAAGAAACATTTCCATTTTCCAACAACCAGCCACACCACAAGCTCTACTCAAAGTGACATAAAAAAATACCACACACTCTAAATACTGTGGCGACAAAAGCAGTGTGAGCACAGGGGTGAGTGAAAGGTGAGAAAACCTCAGTGAACTGGGTCACCTGTCACAGATGTATCTCTGCACTTTCACTGATTTCCCCCAGGGAAAAGTATTGGGATCCAGGTGAGGGCTTGTCAACAGCATGCAAGTGCGAACCCCGAGCTGTGGCTTGTCAGATGAAGATATGTGCATGTGTGTGTATGCACACGTTGTGGTTTTGTCTTTTTTCTTTTACTTCATGAAGCACTTCACACCTCAGCGGAGGTTAAAGTCCACGCTGGCATGAACCTGGAACTCCCTCTGTGACAAAGCCACATGGGACTAGGATAACTTAGTGCCATCCAGTTTGACTGTCTGACACACAAATCCTTCACAGAGCGAAGGTTAAAAATTTAAGGTTGACTGGTTACAATGACCTTATTTAATGGAAAACGGCCATGACTACTATTTCTGCCTTATTAACTTAAAATTTCAACCTGTAAAAATAACCATTTGTTCATTAAGTTAGTTGAAACAAAATCTTTTATTTCACAGTTGTGTGCATACCAGCCCATGATGAATCACACTTAGTAATTGGTAAAAAGAATTTCGGCATTTTCAATGTTTCTTTCATAAAACCACACTGAGCAGGTTTCACTCCTTCCCAACACCAGTAATCTTAAAAAAAAAAAGTAATTGCACAAGTTCGATCTTAAAAAGGATTTACATTTGCCTTTCATGATGAGCTTACCCTTAGATCAGATTTACATTTGCCTTTCATGATGAGCTTACCCTTAGATCAATGTACAAAAATCAGTTTCTCACTACAGATTCTTAGAAACATTTCAAAAACTAGACAGGCAGGTAGCCACTCTAGGATGCTGGTGATTGTGAATATGCTGAATCAGATCTGAACAAATTCCACAAGATAAATTATTCTACCAGCCAAATGGAGATGATCCAAGATAGAAATGACCTACCTTGAAGGCTAAAACTGGGTTTTTTTGTACCTGCTTTTCAGCTCTGTGATGTTACATGGTAGTGTTTATACCAGATTACACCTTGTAGTGGGAACAAGACTGCTACAAATTCCTTGCAGCTTTACAGATTGCCCTTTCTTATTTGACTTAATCAGAATAAGAGCTTGTGTGGTGACCTATATAATTTGTCTGTAATCTTTCTAGGATAATTATGTATTGTAGAGGTAATTAGTCTCATTTATCTCAAAACCCATCACAAGTCAGGAATAGGGTGTTTTTAAGGGTCCTGCTGCCTCACTTCTGGCATTACCGCTACATTGTGTATTTATTGAGATAAAAAGGTGAGACTTACAATACACAAATGACAGAAAAGTGCTTCGTCAAGAAGAATTCTAATTATCGCTTATCTGCTGAGGCCAAAACTTACACTTTGTTGGTTATTAATTTCAAACTCTGCTCATACATACTTTAATACTAAAGCTTTTTTTAAAAAGAAAAAAAGAAGAATTAAGTCCAACATGACGACACGAAAGCATTGCGCTACAGACAAGATCCCTAAACAGAGGTCTGGTAGATGTTGGCAGTCAGTAAAAACGTAAAGACGAACATGGGCTGTGTAAACTCATCGCGTTGTCCAGCAGGAAGGGTTCTGCTCATTGGTCCGTCCTTTACGTGTGCTTTTCCTTCCTCTTTTGGCCACTGCTTTTGTTTTAGTCCCATCCAGAAACAATTTCCACTGTCCTGCCTGCTTCCCCTCGATGTCCAACACATTCACGTACCCCTAGCCCGGGCCCAGGCTGCACCCCAAATCCGAGCTCTTCAATACATTTTCTGTCGGCTGGGCAGCACTGCCTCCTTGAGGAAAGAGAACACGAGGAGGATCCCAGACCTCTTCCCCCGTTTGCCTTTAGTGAAATAGTTTGACACCACATCATCTAAAGAAAAGAAAAAAAATTATTTCACAACCCAGTAAGATCAGAAAAGTAGGGAGATGGAAAATTACCATGCAAAAGAACATGAAAGTGGTACAGGAAAAGGGACTGCCCTATTTGGTGCTCAAACCTACAACACTGAGATTAAGAGTTTAATGCTCTACCAACCGACCGAGCTGATGCTGTGGACAAATGCTGAGTGATTAAAAAGTGATAAAAGGCTTGTTTGCAATAAAACATGAAGAAGGACATAATTATTTTAGTTTTGTCCAAGTTGGGGACCCTTGTGTCAAGCCCCTGAATTTAAATATAGTAAACCATTAAACCCTAACCATCACAAAGCAACATAAAGCAGAATAAATGTCTCATGACTCTCACCTCCTTGCTGCATGGTGGATGGAAGAACATTTTCTCCCGCTGACAATGACACAAAGAAGGCGAAAGGAATCACCCACAGGCAAATGGTGAAGTATGCCAGAACCTGAGAGCAGTCATGAACAAATGGAACATTAGACAAAAAAAAACTAAATTATGGGAGGAAATCTCACAGAAAGCACACATATGTGTGTATATGTGTGTATGGATGGATGGATGGATGGATGGATGGATAGTTTACATGGCCTAAATCTGAGATCAGGTCACCTCTGAGAATGGGTAATACTCTTGTGCGAAGTACTGGAAGGCCATGTAGTGGTTCACCACCACCAACACTGCAATATTGAAATAGAAACATATTTGGAAAAAACAAATCTATACAAACATAAAACCATAAGAAATTGCTTGAAGATGGGCATTAATTCAGCTTAATGAGGGATTAAATCTAATGCATATAAATACAGCCTGCATTTGTTTTGTTTTTGTTTCTTTAAAGGGATCCTGAATGTGGTTACTTGTTTTTTCTCTCTCAAATAATCAGTTAAAAAGCTCATTTGTGTCATATTTACCACAGGATAGGATGAAGTTTGGGGAGCTCAGCAGTATGTAGGGAAAGGTCTGTAGAAGGCCAAAGTACACCAGGTTTGTAAAGAGGCCGACCCCCACCATCAACACCGGGAAGCCTTCAAAAAGATAGAGACCAGCCAGCACACCTGTCGAAAACTGGACAAATTCATTCGTAGTGAGACAGCAGATTGGCATTGGCGATCTCAACTATGCATTTCACAGAAGATATGATCAAAAGCAAGCTCATCTCTCTATACACCCACTTACTCACCAGTATCATGTACTTTATTATTCGACTGGTGGCTACTGTGTATTCTTCTATTAGTTCAGCCAAGTAGTACAGGCCAGCAGCTGGATGAAGACGAAAGGTGATGAGTAAACAATCAGGAAATCAAGAAAAGCAGAGACAAATGTGACGGAAAATCCATACTATGAACTTAATGCTAAATGTATCTTCCATTACTCCATATACTCATTAGTGAATACTACTTATATATAGTGTGTATCATTTTGGTTGCACTTAATATCATGAATTATTTATTCAGTCGCTGAGAATATTACTGTTAGTGGTAATCCATCAACCATGTGTTTACATACACTGCTGTAACAGATATTAACCATTTCAGAATTGATTAAAACCTATAAAATCACAGTATTAAACCAATCTAAACATAGTTCGTTATTTCTGGCATTACATCTGGCCAATCAATGTTTTTTTTAAAGTATGAAAGAATAGTGTCCAGTGCTTACATATTCTACAGGAATAAGTGTGCATTGTGTACAATACTGGGTGTGAATTGGTTTCTGACAAATTTAAGAAGGAAAAAAATTATATAGCCTAACAAATAACATTAATTTGGAATATTGGAGCCAGCCAGTATTCTCTGTCATTACTGTTTGAATCAACATAAACAGATTCTGGGATTTAATCAAGTTGCCTTGATTGCTGCAAATTCAATTAACTCTTAGGGTTACAGTGGGGAAATTTATTGGAAGAATTATTTACTTCTTTTAAGGCGGTATTAAGGACAATCCTTGTGAATCAAAGACTTTATCACAAGGTCAGAGGCTCCCACCCCACCAATAGGCTAGTTAAAAAAAAATGAGCATAATGATTACCTTCTCTGAAGTATACAAATTTTTTACTTTTCAAACATTACAATTGTGATTGTTAAGAGTAGTCAAAAGAAGGCCGTGTTGCAGATCCGATTCACAAGGCAAACTCACTGTCCAGAAAATTTTTCTATACTATAGGAGACATGTTAGCCAGTTGGTGTTAAGCTTCAAGATTCAAGCTTTAATACACGGCCAAAGCAAAGTAAGAAAGGCAGACCCAGATTGAGCAAGATATCAAAAACCACAAAAGCAGCACTGATGTGACCCATTTGCCGAGTCCATGTTGAAGGAAAGCCGTACAAAGTCAGAAGCAGACCATTGATCAGACTGATCAAAACAAGTATGCCAGGAAAATGTGAGGTGATGCTCACAAAACAGAGGTGCTACAACGCTTGCCACAATCAATTCTAAATATGAGTGGGGGAAAGAGCCCTTCACTGTTGGTAGTGCTGCTTGGCTGACTTCCATGGGGATATTAATCATAACAACACTGTCAGATAAGAAATACAAAAAAGTCAAAAGGGGGCAGAAAAAAAAAGGGAAATCATTATTAATACTAAGACTTGACAAGGTGTTCGACAGTTGGGAATGCCTTGTGATACATGAAATCTTGTTTTTAATTTCATCATCATGATGTTGTGATGTTGTAATATAATTTACACTAAAGCACAGTTCAAAAAGCAATATAAACTTAATAAATCATTGTTTTAAACATCAATAAAATTTAAATCATGAATAGTGAGAAATTGCTTTGAAATATGTTTACACTAAATATTTTGTGAATTGCAAATGCTCGTGTATTGTCTAAATTATCATAAATGGTCATGTAAGTGTCTAAATAGTATAAATACAACTGAAAGAAATAAGTTTAACTGCATTTATTCCTACTCTTAGATGCTAAAAAAAAAAAAAAAAAAACTTAGAACAAGTTTGTGGAAATTCTCAAACTAATCCACCACAAATAAAAGCTTTTTTGTTTTTTGCTTGGTTCTATATATCTGAGTAATTGTCAACATCCATTATCCAACGCTTTGCAGATTTTCTGTTCATTGGCTGCCTTACTATTAAACCAACTTGTAACTGTATTTATGTAAATGAAACATATTGGAGACTGAAATAGAACAGGTTCACTGACATTTTTAGGTTGTACAGNCCATAGTGCAGAAATCAAATCAAGGCGAACAGCCATGGGTGTGACTGACACACCTGACAGCTTCCGCAGTATTTGTGGCCAGGTAGCTACTGTCAACGTGTACAGACAGGATCTCCATTGATATTCCTCTGGGTGCTCTGAACGATATAAATATATATTTTGACATAGATGTCTAATCTTGAACCATGGTACTGCATTGCCTGAGGTAAACAAAAACTTTTTTTCAATCAGTCAACAATAAGAAATGACTAGCACGTTTGCATTAGTTTACATTACAACTTTCACGCTTAAGATTGGATTTCAACGATACTTTGGTTTATATTTAAAGGGTGTCAAACACAATACCTCGATGGTTTGTTGATCAATTTATAGTATCGATAACCTTTGCCGAACGGAGGGATGGGCAAATCTTCATGCTAGTCAGCAAAGTTTTAGCAATCCAAAGCAAAAACTTTCCCTAATTCAAAAAAGCTTCTAAATTTAAGCCAAATATATAATACAGTACATGTTTTAAGTTTAGTTGAATGTGGGGAATCATGGAATATTCAAACTTATTTTGGTTTCATAAACTAAACTGTGCTTGAGAGTTGTCAGAATGAGCTGATATGAAGCAGCACGTCAGCCAACTAACATGCTCAATATACGCAGGAACCATTGGTGATTTTTCACGTTTAGTTTTTGGAGCTGGTGCTAAAATAGCCAATGTTTGTATAACTGACCCACATTAATGTTTATGGTTGATAATTTATCTACTGATTGCGTTAACATTAGCAAGCAAGTATGAGTTGCTCCGTTAGCACCGGCAAGGCTTTCTTTCTTTCTTTCTTTCTTTAGCACTTACCTATTGCTAGTGTGACAAAGGATATCTGGACAACCAACGAAAGCCAACTTAGTAAATAAATAAACCACATCTCTCTGCATATGCCACGACACACAAAAAATCGGAAAATAATACAGAAAACAGCTAGCCGGCAGCTAACTAGCGCTGGTCAAAGTTCCTTCCGCTGTGGGTTCAGTACAAGCCGAGGAGAGCAGTAAAGAAGGCCTAGCTACAGGAAGTATGGTGTTACTTTCTTTGTAGCGCCACCTATGGTGGGAGGAGAAGTGCACTATATCTCAGACGTTCTCATTTCAGTGTTAATCTTTTTTGTGTGTGTGTGTTTTTTTTTTTTTAAACTGAGATAACTCTCTTGCATCGGTCAAAATCTTCTATTTAGATTTATTAGAAATCAAATGGAATCATGACCAACAAAATAAATAAATTAATGAATAAATAAGCTAAGCTTGGCACAAAAAGTAATGAAATATGTGTTTGGTTGAATAGCCTATCTCTCTCCTGTTGTAATACAGCTTGTGTTGTAGCCTACTATATACCATCGGGAAGCGTGATTAGTAGTGCCCCCAAGAGATGTGCCAAAGTCCCCTCCAATATTGTTGTTTTTTACGCTTTTTTTTTCTAGATTGAGATTCAAGATGTATAACTGGGAACCTACAGTAACTAATTCACACATATGTCACAGATAATGTGGCATACTGTTATATAAGCTTGTAGCTTCAGAGGGAGTCTTTTTTTCACAATGTCCCATGTTTTTGCAAATTGCATTTCAGTTTGTGTTTGAAATTGTGAAATAAATCAAATCAAATCAAATCAAATAATGATTTACTTTGCCACAGTACTCAGAGGCAGTTTGAAGTCAGAGAGAGTCCATATGACTTGAGGGGAACAGATTATCAAAACAAACAAACAAACAACAAAACAGTATACAGTAAGAACAAACATAAAGCAAATATGTGTTTCTGTCAGAAGTGTCAACGTATTGAATATTTATGACAATGTCTTAAAAAGATGTGGTTAATTTTCCTCGTTAAATGAAGAAGAGTAATAATAACTGAAACTCTTGGTGGCTTTTGTTAGGATTATTGTTATAAAACTTAATTTAATGTATTTACTTATCTAAAATGGAAGTCTTTTGTTTATGGTTTTCTATTTTTCTTTTTTGTTTTAAGTTTTTGCTTTCAAGCCCTATGTAAATGAGCTGCTTGCTGAATGACCTTTTGTAAAAAAATAAAAATAAAAATAAAAAATGAAAAATTGGGTGGCAAAACAAGCATGTGCTTCAGCCAATACCTGTTTGGTTAGCATTATGTCGTGTGTTCTTGTTGTGGTCAAACTTTCTTTTGTATTCATTTAGAGATTTCAATGCTAATCAAATAAACAACTAACTAACTAACAATTCTGCTGTACACTTTGGGTTTTATTGTATTTACATCCCTTATCCCTTATATCTAACACATCTTTGTCCTTACCTGGTAGTTCATGGCTGGGAAAAAATCCAAATTAAGAAACCATGAACGGTCTTGACAGAGGAACACACACCTCATGCTGCTCCCTCTCCTTGCGTGCCATTTGAGAGGAAAGAATCTCAGACAGCAGGTCAATACATTTCTGCAAAAATCTTTCTGCAACTAAGCCACCAGACCATAGCTAGCAAGAGCAAGCCACCTTAAGCAGCATCAACCTCATCCAGTAATGATTTGAAGTCTTTATTCTCAGGATGGTGAAAACAGTCTTTCTTTTTTAGTCAAAATTGTGTGCTTTTGCTTAATCTTATAACATTAGAGTAAGACCCAATTATGTTAAAATTAAAAGCCAAAATGTTGATGATTTACCATTTTCAATGATTTACGAGCTGTACCATGCAATGGGTGGAATCAAATTAGTGCTCACATCGAACAAATTGAAACCCTAAATAACATAATTATATGTCTTGTTATTTCCCCTTTTCAAATCTAAACTCTAAGGTGTTTGACTTAGCTACATGTAATTAAAGGCTTGCGCCTTTAAAAAACATATTAGTATATTTGGTATGAATTTCTGTCAAGGAACTGACCCAAAAGCAGATTGAATAGCAGCATCAATTAAAAAAATATATAGGAACATTATTAGTGAAAAATAACTATGGCTCATATCATTTTGGTGTAACATTCAGGTTATTCAAGGCCATTTTAATTCCAGCAGGGTAGCTCTGCAGGTCTGCATGTGTCAAATACACAACACTTTGCTGATATTTTCACAGTGCTTCACCTTACATGGTGCACATTTAAGGTTTGATTTTCTTACAAATGTCACATGTTGATGCCATGCTTCCATTAAATTCCTTCCGATAACAAGGAATCCAGGAATTAATCACCTGAGAACTCATCTCTGTACATTTCAAGGTTTTGGCCATGAAAAAAAATGTGTTTGGTTGTAAAGTCTAATGTGTTTTTTGTGGTAGTTGTTGTTTTTTCATTTAGCAAATGGGGATCTATGAATACGTTCAGCCCACATCTCCACATATCAGCAGATGACACTGCCTGTCCTGTTCACTCCAACTCTGTTTGGTCTATAATCTGGCAATTATATCATTAGGGTAATTCAGTCAGGTTTGAACAAGATAGGGATTTTCAAGAGGAGAAAGCTAAATTATCCAAAAAAAATGTATGCTGCTGGATGTATTAGATTGATGATGCATTTACTTTTTATGCTTTCTACATCAGAAATACATCGTCAGTCAGCCTGCTCAAGGCTTGCGCAGGCCTCCTATCCTAAGTGACTCTTTTGGTTCCTCTGGCCCTTTCCCGATTCTCAGCTCTCCTGGCCAGTAGCTTTTAATTCTTTCCTGGTTTGCCTGTGACCAAGAGCCATGCCTCCTGTCTTGGCCTTGCCTATACTGTCTTCTCCACTGGATGCATGCCAACTTCCTCTAGATTCTCATTTCATCTGCTTTTTAAAGCACATGCAAAGTCCCATCACCCAACAAGCTGTGAGAATTGCTTCCTCCCATGTTCTGCGTGGCATGCATGTGCAGTCTGACCTCGCCATTCTGAGACAGTGGGTGACGATCTGGATATTCAAAGCAACATCCTTAACCAAAGTGTTGATGGAGGATTGGCTCTTAAAGCTTTATTACTCATTAAAAACCTTATACCATAGATACATAGACAAGGTTTAAATCTTGTTTTTAGAGTAACTGTATTGAGTTTTAGGAAAACATGAATTTATCCTCATTGACATATTTCTCCAAATATCAGTGTCGTAATAATGAAGATTGCTTTGAATCTCCAATGATTTGCTCCTTCTCACACACAAACACATACATTTGCATGATTCAACAACAAAAAGAGGACATCAGACAGTACTACAGTATATTTCAAAAGCTAACACCTTCGGAACTGAGGGCAAAAACAATAAAAAATGTATGCTTGGGAGTGAAAAGGCAGACCGTCTATTAAAGCGCTAAATAAAGTAAATATATAATGTGAAACAGTGTGAAGACACTAAAATGGTGTCAGAGTGAAAGGTGAGAATAATTTCATCCTCTTTTCAAAAGCTTTTAACAAAGGTAGATAGGCAGATAGATGGCATTGTGTGAAGGTGTGTGTACTCATTCATGCATGCACATATATATATATATATATATATATATATATATATATAAATATATTGCCGTATCTGTGCAGAGGTGAGAAAACAAAAGGCGACCGGATGCATTTCAAAATCTTTTATGAGGGAGGCCACAGATCACCTGAGGCTCTTATCTCAGCAACGCCTCAGGGCTCTGGGTGTGACAACTTTAATGGGCCAAAATAAAGAGCAGCTCCAATTCAGGCGCCGGACCGAGTTTTAAGAGAAAGACACCCAGGCAGAGAAGTGGGCAAAGGTGTTCATAGTAATGGTTTTTTAATGGCTTTGCCTATTTTTCTTCTATTTTTTGTGGCATGATGCTGGACATTAAATATGTCTGAAAGAGCTCAGATTCCTTTGACACGCAACTAGTGCTGGCTTTTTGCAGACCTGGGTTAAATGGCACTTGAAAATGCTTCTCTTAGATTTCCTCTAGCTGTGAATATGAAGTGTATTGTTTGTTTGCAATATGATTCGTCAGCCTGGCTCCCAGGTGGATAAAACAAACACAAAATAGATTTTATTTGAACTTTTCAATAAAGACCAAAATCAGTTTTTTTGGTTTTCTGACATGTAATTACAATAGATCACAGAGGCAGTGCATTTATATATAAGGTATTAGTTAACGAGGCTTCGTCTTCTTCTTCCTACTGTCAGGCTTGATTGTTGAGGATCAGCACTGATGCTCTGATGCGAGAGTCTCTCTTCTCCCTGTTCTGTTTCAGCCTTCGGAGCACAGGAGCACTGCCGCTCTCTCCTGCCCAGGGACCATCGTCTGCTGCAGGGACACACTGCTGCCCTGGTTGGGGATCGGACCAAAAGATCAGCACATATTTATGTTAGGCACAAATCCAAAAATGAGAACTACATCATGAGATGTAACAGGTTAGAATAAAGATCTTTACCCCAGTCATAAATATAGAAGGTTAGCCGTGAGGAGCAAGACAAGTTGATAAGATGGTGTTGCGTTTAAGAGTTTTTTTTTCTTTTTTTTCTTTTTTTCATATTATACCACATGTAGGCTATCTCTGCTTCAAATTTCTGTGTTACATAGGTCATAGCGAGTGTAAGCAGTCGTGATTAAGTTGGTCAATCTCAAATTTTCATCACTGTGGAGGCAGCACAAACGCATACCTTTCAGGACATAGAGACCAAAGATTTTGTGACCCAAAAAAAGGCTAACTTTTCTGCCTGGGTGGCTTTTGCACAGGTGGAGAAGCAGTTCTGTTCCATCTGTAAACAGAAATGTTATGTTTGGCACAGGGGACAAGATACCCAGAGATTTGATAGAGGTCCAGATGAGATGTTTAGTTTAGTTTAGTTTAGTTTTATTTTGGATCCCCATTAGTACTCACATCAGAGCTGATCAGAGCTGCCCGAGACTGAAAGAAGATATTTTCTGAGTGAGTGAGTGAGTGAGTGAGTGAGTGAGCGAGTGAGTGAGTGAGTGAGTGAGCGAGCGAGCGAGTGAGTGAGTGAGTGAGCGAGTGAGCGAGTGAGTGAGCGAGTGAGCGAGTGAGTGAGCGAGCGAGCGAGTGAGTGAGTGAGTGAGTGAGTGAGTGAAGGACAACATTTTCTGCCATGTACTCAGTGATAGAAACATCTCAAAGTCTATATTCATGCTTCCCCTCTAGTGCCAACATTTCTGGTACCATAGAATCACAATTGCCCAGTAAACAGTAGATGATATAAAATATGGTCTGTCAGCTGATCCTTTGGCATTAGGTGTTTTTTTCTCCTGTTAGCAATTGTTAGCAACAATGGAAACCAGCACACTGATTCCGTTCTCCACAAGTTCTGCTGACACAGCCCTGATGGCTGTTATTTTTTCTAATCTTTTTTTTTTTGTCTTGGCCACCTTAAAAAGGGATAGTTCGCCTATTTAAGACATGAAGTTGTATGCAATCCTTACCAGCAATATAGTGCACTTTTACCCACTCTGTGGTCACCTCCCTGGTCAGAGTTCTGGCCGCTTGAAGTTAAAAAAAATTGTCCCGGCTCTGGGGCCACAAAACTGTGCGTTTTTACGTGAAAAAATTGTATACATTTGAAAGCTTGATTAATCTACAGCACAAAAAACACTCCTGGCAAAATTCATACCTCAGTATTAATCGGCACTATTTTCATTCCATTTCCATCAATCCGCGCTGCTGTCAACGTCAACAGTGAATATTTTGCCTGGAGTGTTTTTTGTGATGTAAA
>JAPMNP010698817.1:0-13079 GCA_029874935.1 Atherina boyeri | reverse complement strand
TTTATAATCTGAACAGAATAATCCTTTAATAAACCTAAGTTAAAATTTTCCTAATTGAAGATAAAGAGCAAACTTCGACCAGCCTCAAACAAGTGGCCTTATCAAGCTAGTTGGAGCCAAAACTGCCAGTTTCCCCTCACCGGCTCACTCCAGTCAGAGCGTGGTGTTGCATTTCCCCCTCAGTCTCCGCTGCTCTAATTCTTAAACCCCTGATAGGCAAAATCCTTACGCTAGACGACCTATTAAAGGCTAAGTTACGTCATGGGCGTAACGGCTTCTTGTAATGGCGACCGTGCCGTAGATGTGCCTAGGTTTGTGAAAATGAAGCGAAGAAGAAGTTATTTCTTTTAAGTAAAACGCCTAGGTTCCCCGGAGGAGGGCTTTGCGTCTCTAACCATCATCTTCACAAGCGGTCAATTTAGCTGTACTATTGAACTTTTGCGCCCTCAAAATGATGAAGCTCAAGTCAAACCAAACCCGGACGTATGACGGGGATGGCTACAAGAAGCGGGCCGCCTGTCTGTGCTTCAGGAGCGAGACTGAGGAGGAGGTGAGCTCGGTGATGCTGTTATCTAGAGGGCCATGCTAACATTAGCAGCCGTGGGTGCTTCCAGTGTTTAATCAGACGGCAAATCAACATGTTTATGAACACAACCGTGATTTTATGGCAGATCGACATGTCTGATCATTTGTATTCCAGGTCCCGATGTTGTCCCCTGAGAGTGCTCAATAAACGTTAGTTTTTTAGATCGCACTGACCTAAGTGTTATGTAAGGCTCTTTAGCTGTGCAGATGGAAGCATCGGGTTTTATGCTCAGCGTTACTTCAAGTAAAAATGTTAGCTTCTTGCTAACACCAGGGTTAGCTTGCTAACTAGCCGTGCTGTTGCTCGGGGCAGCCGGCTGTCGGCCAGCGACCACAGCCCACCGTACTGGTTCCAATGAGAGGGGACTGTATCTCTATGAGCCGTGAGATGAACAGAAATATTTTTTTGTGGCCAAGGCAACAGGCTGAAATGTTTTATAGTCCTTAGATATTTTGGCATGCTAAGTAATACAAAATGTTAGCGTTAATCCAACCGGTATTATTAGCCAAAAATTGGACTTGCATGTAGCTATTAGCTGTAGTAGCTTGAATAAAGATAGCCCTTGTGGCGATAAGCCGGCTAGCTTATGTGACGATGTAAACTCCATGCCGTTAGATATGGAATATCATCATAATCATAAAGTCCAAATCCGCCGTGTGTCCATATTTCAGCGTATTGCTACTCAACGTAGCCTAGTTGTCATTGCGGCTGCCTTCGAACAGTCTCCAACAAAAACCACAGTCAGACTCGCTTGCAGTCGCTGAAGCAATTTGGGGAAACCGATGTTGTGTAGTCTAGTCAACAGCAAGCACAAAGGTGTCTTTGTAACAGAAACATTTACCAGGGCAGCAGACGAAATTAGACTAAATCAGTTCTTCGTCCTGCTCAAAGACGAGGCCAAATGGTGAATAACGTGGGCTGTTTATTACAGGACGTGCTTCAGTATCACCAGCACATAGAAAGGAGAAATAAGAAAAAACTCAGAATGCCTGAAAAAAAATCAAAACAAAACTCCACTTGCAGCCAGTGGTAAAAGTTATGAGTTATTTTCTGCCACAAAGTGAATTAACTTAAGATTTGCACCATATCCAGCTGGATAGCCTTAAAGAGCTCACATTTTTCTGATGAGTACAATGTCTTTTTATAATGTGAAAATGAATAGCACATGGTAAAGTCTGGCTGTAATGTCTAATCAGTTTTGTTTGGGGTGCATTGCAGGTGCTGTTAGTAAGCAGTAGTCGACATCCTGACAAGTGGATAGTTCCTGGAGGGGGAATGGAGCCTGAAGAGGAGCCCAATGTTGCTGCAGCTAGAGAAGTTTGCGAAGAGGTTAGTGATGTGACTATTTTTTCATTAATATCAATACAATAATGTTTTACCCTCTTGTATGCCTTTTATTTTAAGCTTATTTTGTGAAATATTATTTGTATTTGACCCCTTTAGCAGCATATGTTTTCTTAGGCAATCACAATACAGACTGTAATCTATGGTTAACGCCCGTTCTGATAAACAGATGCAAAACAAGCCTTTCTTCACATCGTCTAAAGCCAGGAATATTGTTCTGAGAATGGATTTCCATTTGGAGCATGGCAAATTAGTGCAACTATTTGCTCAGATGAGTATTGTGTTACATTTCCGTTAAATCGTGTCTCTATTTAACACTGGGACTAATACCTTGCTCTCAAAATCCATTTTGTCAATGTAGTCATACTGTTTGCATGGACAGAGAGAGAGAGCCTAGCAACATGTAAGCTGTATCGTAGCATCATGTTTCAAGGCAGTGTTGAGGTGTCAAGAGTCACGCTGAGATTGAGCACTGGCTGTCCAGCGGTTGCACTACAACTCTCACTAGTCACATGAATACGTCAAATGAATAACAGTTGACTTTCAATGTTCATCAGTCTGTAAAAGTTTCATTTCTATGATGGCAGACTCATTGGAGGTCAAAATATAGTGTTTTAATGGTATAAGGATCTAGGTAGCAATTAGTAGTCGTCTCTCCTAAAAATAAGAATTCTATGTTCTGATAAAATCACCTACATACTCACACTTAAATTAGCTGTTTCTCCAGTGAAATTTTGATCAGAATGGAGACCCGGGCTATTGAAGACACTGAATCCCACTCAGCTGTCGGCCCTTACCAGGCATCTGACCATATAAAGGCTATTCTGTGTGTGATCCATCATACTGATGGATGCTGATATCATCTTTTATCCTGGCTCCTGCTGTTTGGTTGCTTTGGTGGCTGCAGAACACTGAGGCTTGCCAGCACATTTCGACAGGGTCAAAAGCAATGTCACGTCACTACTGAGGTTTGTTAAAGTGCTGAAAGGCTGCATTCAGAATCTCTGTGGTGACTTTGAGTGGCGCTCAATACATCACCACATACTCTGTCTTTCTAAGCCTCTTATTGGACGGTGGTGTAACAGGACATATTCTAATCCCGCTGAGCTTATTCTGATTACCATATGAGCAGTGAGCGATTGCTTATGCTTATTGGTTTGGAGTCAAGCCAGGGAGGGCAGTGAAGACTCAGCACTTGGGAGCAGGCCAGAGGTTATGCGGAGATTTCTGTGTCCATTTTACCTGCTCCCCACCTCATCTTATATCCTGCTGTTGGTGATACACCCCAAATCTCCAGCATGAAGACACAGGACATCATTTCATAATTTGTAATGCTACCTCAGTGCTGTCCATCCTTTTTCACGGTGATGCCCATTAGTCTTGAGTTACACAGATGCCTGAGCTGGGAAACATTTTCCATCTCGTAAAAACGTACAGGTTGACTTTTGGCCTATTACTTAATCCCTGGCATGACTACAGGTTTGTAGTGGTGGGCCTGTTCTTTTCCATACGATCTAGCTGAAGGCTTGAGGAGTGCAACACTCAGACCATGGTGAAGTGTGTGGAATCAACATTTATTTATAGCCTGAAACTGGAACCTGAAGAAGAAGCTTCAAAGATGCCAGCAAGTGGCCAGGCTCTGTATATAAACCTGACCAACTATTCACCTGGGAGTTCAGATTGTAGAGATAATTTTCAGTATTGGAATAAGCTTAAAGATGATAAGCACAGAGAAATTTTACAGTTGTCTCAGGAGGAAAAACTTCCATTTGCATGGCAGTAGTGGTGAAAATAGTGCCAGTTATTCTGTTTTTTTGTTTTTTGGACCTTTTTTTTTATTCACAATTTTTATTGTAATTTGAAGGGTTTTGTGAGAAGAGCTGTGTGTGATGACAGCTGAGCAAGAGTGTTTCATACATTTTTCAATTGTATAATTCAGAACTTCAACTTAGTTCATCATCCTGTCAACATAAAATAACCTGCCAGCTGCTATAGCCATTCAGTCATCGTTGAAGACCTTTCAAACTGACGTACATAGAAATATGATCTTTTCATCTTATTTGTCTCAATTTTTGTATAATTAGTAGTTAGACATTTGTTTTTGATTATCTGACTAAACAAATAATTTAATAATTTCCTCTTAAACCACATCCAACAAAATATTATAAATGTTTGGCAAAACCTCAAAAAATCGTTAATCCTCCTTAAAACTAAAACTTATATGTTTACTAGATTAAATTCCACAACAGTGAAGTGTGATAATAATTAAACAATCTCGACATGACTTCAGTCTTTGTATTTGTCGTCCTTGTGTGATATTTGGAGGACTTAACAACAACCCAGGAATTAGATGGAGTGAGTTTGCAGGGGATAAATGCAATCTTATGATGTAATGTAATCCACTGGAGCACAAACATAAACTAGAGTTTCAAAATTACCATACAAATTACATCAGCACCATTCTGGATCCTTTTCAACAAAACACCCTGAAGTTCAAAGATAAAGTGCTTGTTGTTGGGTTGTTAGACTATATTACTGTGTTTTTCTATCACTTCTCTGTGTTCCTCCAGTAAGAACAGCTCTTAATCGTCTGTTGTGACTGTATCTTTTAGGCATTACTGTCTAAACTCACCATTTATCTTACAGGCCGGTGTGAAGGGGACTTTAGGTCGCTTAGTTGGAGTATTTGAGGTGAGATGTTTTCTGATTGTAGTCTTTTTATTCCTTAGATATCTATAAAAATAAATGTACTTTTAAATATGCTTGTGATTTGAAGTTAAAAAATATGAACGTTTCTCCTTTTCTCTACAGAACCAGGAGAGGAAACATAGAACCTACGTGTATGTTCTTATTGTAACAGAGGTGCTGGAGGACTGGGAGGACTCGGTAAACATTGGTAAAGCACTGTTTGTTTACTTTTCAAAAATGGGGATCATACGGACAAAGTTCTCAAGCAGTCACATGCTTGACTTTGGCTTGTTTTGTTTAGTTTTTTTTCCCCCTCCAAGCCTCAATGATATCACAGTTAAAGGATGTTAGTCTATGTTAGCTGGGAGGAAATTTAGCTTCTTCTCTTGTGATTTTCACACCAGCTCTGAATGATACAGTGATGATTATTCCAGGCATAATTTTCCTTGTGTTGTGTGTCATCTGTCAACTGTCTCTACAATGGTTTCTGGTTCTGTCAACAGGGAGAAAAAGGGAATGGTTTAAAATAGACGATGCCATACAAGTGTTGCAGTGTCACAAGCCTGTGCAGGCCACCTACTTCGAGGCTCTCCAGGAGAGTTGCCTGACCAGTAACGGAACACCATTGGTGACCACGATAGGTGGGGACCTGTCTCCTACCTACAGCATCAATCAGAGCTCCGTCTCGGGTATCAGATAACTAAAACCATAACTCTGATGCCCCCCTGGAGCTTTCGCCACCACTTGCGCTCTTACTTGTGTCACTTCTCTCTTTCTCCTCTTTTCTTCTTTTTTTTTTTTTTTTGTTNTTGTGCCAGAACTGTGGCACAGACTTGATGACAAGTGTTGGGTGAATAGTCTGAAACACTTTGTAAATGTAAATGTAATTTTTGACCCCTATATATTTTTTTTTTTTCTTTTTACTGTCAACTGCATGAAGTTTATCCTCAATCCCTGTCCTTTACGCGCCCTTAGCGTGGTGTTTATTGAATGCAAGAACTACTTTTTACTGTTGTAATGTAAAAGTGTATACTTAGTGCTTAAGCTGAAGGCTTTTGGTGGTCTTTTTAACGTCTCCTCCATTATTTTGGTTATTTTCTGTGAATGAATGTGCCCATTAGTGTACCTCTCCCCTGCTGTAAGGATAGGAAATATTGTGTGTATCTGAACGAACAGAATAGTTGGAAGTGTCTTGCATGAGCAGTTACGTTGTGTCTCACTCAGCTTGAGTGACCTGATGCTGACTGTGCAACAGGTTTGTGGTAAGGTCTTTGGCTTTTCTTAATTTTCACCTTACTGTAGTTGGTGTCTTTTTAATCAGAGTGATATGGCCCCTAAGTAGTTTTCTCAATATCAGTAGACTTTAAAGTGTCAACTGTGTTTCTCTCTTATTTGGGAAGCTAGCCAAGCTCTACAGGTTTCACTCTCAAACTGAGAAAATACTCTGTATAGAGTGAAAGAATGTCAACATACAATGTAAAGTGAACCACCTTTCTCCTCAGTGTCTTTACCTCCTCTTAATCCCTTTTTTTATGCTTTCTTGTGACTTCAAAGTCTTCCTCCACATACTGAGAGAGTAAAAGTAGTAGATGATACGAATCAAGGACTTTCGAAATGCAGCACATATCACTTAAGTTATTAAAACCCTTGTCCATATTTTACTCCTCACATTCAGTTTGGTTTAAATCAATTGTTTACATTGTGTTTGTAACAGAGCACAGATGACTTTAGCGGGCACTTTTCATTACAGTCACAGTTTTTCTTGTTTTTTTTTAAGCCTCTATTATTTAATCTGCATCCCCAAAAACACTCAGAACACCTGCTTGACATTGAAAGTAATGGATCTATAATGCTGTCTTTGGCAAGATGCAGAACAAACAAGCCTTGTACAGTTTGAGACCTCGTTTTAACATGTAAAATGCTTTTGGATACTGTTTCTTTTTTTTTTTTTTTTTTTTCTCTTACGTCTGGCAAAAGTCTCTTTAGCTGAGCTGCATCACTTGGCCTCTGTGTCGTGGGGCAGCTGGCTCAATACTGTGAAACTGGAGGCGCTGTAGATAGCATGTAAGAGGTTTTTATTGTAAATTGTTTATTTCTGTATAGATCAAAGTTGAGAGTACAAATGACAAAACACCTCTTACACATGTGAGTGCTACGTGTCATTTCAACTGAGGCTGGAAAACTGATTTAACTTCTTTTGTTGGCTTTGGAGCTGTTTTCTCAAAATAGCAGACAATACATCTGAGGCTAAAGAACAAGGAATGTGGTTGTGGGTGAGAGTAGAGAGCCTTTTTTTATATAAAGAATACTCGTAAATTTCTTTTTTTTTTGTTTTCTTAGGCCAAAACAAATTTGTAACAGTAAGGGATTCCTCATTGTTTTCATCTTTTGACAAACTAAAGTACAACTGCTGTCTTGTTTCCAAACCACTACTTAGAGAAATTAGCAAGTTTAATAACTTTTCAGCATCTAATCATTTATTTTCATGTTGAGGGTTTTACTCATTGGTCTTTTCCAAAGGCCTGTAAATAAAACTGTGGTTTTCTGTCCATATTGAAAACTTTTAATAACTTCTCTGTGGCTGTTTAAGTTATAGAGTTGCTAGAAAACTGCCATTTTGTCACTTTTAAAGTCAATTTGGTTAAAAAAAATAACACTTGTTTGGGCCTGTGTCTCTCCTATGGGAAATTTCAGCCTCTTTGCTTCTTGAGTTGTCCGCTTGCCTTTTGTGTTTTGGTAGATCGAAACTATGGTACAAATAAGCAGAGCTACAAAGCTGAGAGAAACTTCATTGTCTGGTAATGGATCTCTATGGACTTATCTCAAACAAACCCCTTCTGTATGTTAATTCCGGTCGCTTTAAACTTAAAAGTATTCAGTTTTGGGTTTTTGTTGAACAGTAAACATTGAGCACCTTGAATGATTTCCCTTTTTTCCCCTAAGGTTTAGAAATTCCCACACAATTGATTTGAAGTACCTAATGAGTTTAATCTAATTTCACCATAGCAAACACATTTTTGATCTTTAGGCACACTAATATAAAAGTTTTTTAAAATGTTTAATTTTACACTTGAACACAATTAACTGAATATGTACAGACTACAATTTGATAAAACCCCCCACAAGAAATGACGATGAGAACTGAAAGCAAGTTGAACAAAGTATGTCTAGGAAACAACCAGGATGGCTTCTTTTCTAGTCAGTAAAGAAGACTTTTATCCCTTCTGATCATTTATGCAGGACATCGCTGTCTCAGCAGATACAGCTTCAGGTGGACTCTTAGTGTTGACCAGTGATGATTCAGATGTTTTCTCAATGCCAGTATGGGTGAAATGGGTCGAAAGTCTCTTCCTTCATGGACCTTGAACTGATATTACTGCTGTGTATTTGACAGGTGTGGTGGCCAAAGTCTTGCTTTATGACGCCCAACCTGGCACCACATTTAATTGAATAGACATTTTAGTCTTCATGTAAATGTACAATTTAGTTAATAGGATGAACCTGTATATGGCAACAAAAAAAAATGTAAAGTTTTTTAGCCCCGAGTAATTGGCGAGGATCTGTCAAGTTTGTAGTTGGTGACGGGAACTGTCAAAATGAATGTGAGGAGGATTTCCACAAGTTACAGTCAGTGATTTAGTTATTAATGACCACTTCTTCTTCAACCATACTTCTTCTTTGTTCTTTAATCAGTTGTGTTATTGACAAGCTAATGTCTTGTATATAGCTAACACAGCACCCTTATCGCCAGAGGAAGCACTTTGGTCAATAAGGTTTACTGTACGTCTTCTGTTTTTTAACCCGTCTTACTAAAATTCAAGCAGTTCCTGTTATAAATGGCAATTATGGCTTGAAGTGCTGGAGGGAAGTGAAAATGTTCCCGAATAAAATTCACATTGGGTTTTATGTTGCGTTTAGATGGCACAAACTGATGTACCCCTTCTGGACATTTCTATCAAAATTGGCTCATGAGTGTGACAGAACCTAAACTGAGGATGTTCTTTAACTAGCTGGAGCTTCAGATAAAAATGACTTCAAGTACCAAAGTTGATGGCTTAATCATGTTTGCCATGTCAGTTAACCGGCCCCATCTTGTGGCCAAAATATTAGTATTAAAAGTACATCACTTAGCAGCTGAGGATTGTAACATTTAGTTTCTTTCATCAGCTGATTTATTACAAAAAAAGATTTATTGAAACAACCCCCTAAGATACTTGCAATTAATTTACAAACTGAACACGTGTGCACTTCTAGCTGTTGACCTCAGCCTTGAAGTCACACTTGTTTTAAATTTGTTCTCCAAGGTTTATGTGTCACTGGAATACTGTTTTCCTGTCGTCATTTGGGACTGTGGAATAAAACCAGTGCGAGAAGACTGAAGATTGTAATAAAAATGTGCCAACAAATAAACACCAGTATTTCACATTTTGGCTGGCGTCTTTCATTTTCCCATCAGATAAATGACTTATGCTATAATTGTGCTCATTGTTCCTTTCATCAACCTCGCAAAACACTAGATATAAGGAGTTACAATTACACTTATACAGTTAATTGAAGGGATGAACAAGTTGTTTACAGAAAGGTAAGACCACAGCGGAACTTCCCAATTTAGCCAGTCTAATATATGAATGAGAACATGTATCTTTACATTCATACCTAAAATTAACTTTTAGTTTACATTAGAACAATTTTCCCAGTTCTTTCACAATTTACATGTGATTTTTTTTATTTATTTAAACCAGGGCAGCAGGGGTTAATGCAGTTTCATCAGTTCAGGTTTGATAAGTTGGACGAATGTCACAATTAAACTGAGCTACTATAAATGCCTAACCTTTTATTAGCATTAGTAGCTCTTCAACACACTCTAATAAAAGTATACTTTTTGAGTAATCTGAATTTACTTCCTGCAGTATTTAACACAATGTTGTCATCAGCTGGTGCTTGAGAACAAATGAAAAACCAAACTCTGCACGAGCTGTGTTTTGTTTTTGTTTATTGTACAGAAACATAAATTTACTGAGGCTGCTGTCCTCTGCCGCGTCCAAAGCCACCCCTCTGTAATAGAGAAAAGTTTTGTCAATACACAGTCAACCCAAAGCTCCACAAAGTTTTACAGTAGCTCCATACAAGTTTCCTGACATTCATTTGAGACTTATGGAGCTACACCCAAAACGTCATGTTTCTCCAAGCAATGTCTTTTTTTTTTTTAAAAAGATTGTCATGTGCTGTAACAGCCAAACAGAACATGGTACTTACGAACTGGAACTCTGTGGCAGCTCCTGCACCGGCTTCTGCTTTCTTATCAGCACCAGCTGAAGGATGAGTTATAAATTAGCAAGTCATATTTGTCATGCTAAATCCTTGTTAAAATATAGTCCTTCTGTCAGCCTAATGATTGATTCAAATTTACATCTCATACCACATCCCATAATTAAATCAACATTTCTACCAGCCTCATGAACACTGTTTATGTAGCGACCAACATCATTACTGTTATACGTACGGGGTGCAGCAGATCGCCTGTAAGCATCTCTGTCAGCTTCCCCACGGTTAAGACGGGCAGGTCTCTCTCCTTCCATTCCTGCAGAAACAAGGAGTTGGAAGAAAAAAACCGAACAAAATCAAGTTCATGCATCTTTTCATATCAAACCAACTGAACCACTCACACCTTGTCACTGTGGTTAATGATAGTAAATTATACAACAAAATTTGTCATTGCATTTAAAATCAGATGTTCCTGTCCTAAAAACCCTTATTAAATTGAGCATCTGGCTGGCCGTGTGATCGGCTTGCACAGCTTAAGGGTTAGTTTCTCAACTCCCTTGAACCCATCACGTCACAACACAGTGGTACGTTGTAAATACTCTTCCTGCATTTGAAATGTAAAATGATAAAATGTAGATGGATTATCAGCAACATGAGCTTAAGAGTTCTTAAAAAAAATGGAAGCACTGAGGTTGGATTGTTGTTGATCCATTTGTTTCCAAGTTAAAGCATAAGGGAAGTAGGACTAGAAAAATACTAAATTTATTATAACCAGGTTTTGTTACTCCATATAAAGTCAAACCAATTCATGATGGAAGTAAAGCAATTAAAATGTCATGCACATTTCAAACCATCAGATCACAATAAAATTAAAACATTTACAGGGTTGTTTTTCCCTTGTACTGAACCCTGGCCCACACTTTGAATTAATCACACAGGTGATTTACTCGATCTTTAACGCCCCCCTACTTAAAAGTAAACATGAAGAGTAAGAAAGCCCCGCCAATATGAATGGATCATCATCTAACTTTTTTTGTGCATATAAGTAGTGCAATAGTGTCTCACCCTTGGGTCTGGGCCTTGCGGTCTCAGGGCGGGTCTGGCGACGCAGGGTGGCGGGCACAATCTCGGGAGGAAGGTGGAGGAAATCTCTCAGGTACTGGATACCCTCATTGGTGAGGTACCAGTAAAAATGACGCCAGGCAAATTGCTCCTTGACATACCCACAGGACTTCAGAGACTGAAACAAAGACACCAATGCTACAGTTACAACAAATGGCAACAAAATGCGCTAAAATCTTGTGGACATAGACTTCAGAGTATCTAGCTTGAAGTTTCCCCATCAAAAGAGAAAAGTCATTTTTATTTGTTTTTCATCACCAAGTTGACAGATTTATTATAAATACCGTAATAATTATTTATTAGGGGTGGGAATTGGGTGAAACAGAATGATCCAATTAATTAGAGGGCTTGTAATATTGATTTATTGCATTTTAAAATCTTACTAGCTGCCACAAAAAGCTAATTTTTTTTAACTAAATGGATTTCAGTGGACAACTTAATCAAATAGCATACAAAGACAATATTGTAAACAAGTTCTGTTAATGTCTGGAAAAAAGGGAATAAGCTGAGTTGGAGTAATTTAATATTCAGAAATTAATTTTCATTCATCTGCAAGGTTGTATAGTTAAAAGGTCACAGGTACCATGCAAAGCATGGTGACATGTCCACAACTAATGGAACAGGTGGTAAGGCTAGATGAAATGACTACTGTAACATCCAAACATTTGTACCTTCTGGCAACCCCAAACTAGCCTGGCTTTCGCCAGCCTGATCTGATAGCGACTTAATTTTGCCCTGCAGATCAGTCTGGATACTCACACATATGTTTCTAGTTCAGCCGATCCAGTTTTTCTGGATCCAATCACAAACGGGCTTGTCCACCTTGCGCGCTATTGGTGGGTTCAAAACGATGACGTCAGAGAAGCACCGGTAAAATAAAAAAGGGCTGAAATGTGTTATGCTTAATGAATAATAAACCCAGCTTTATATATGAAAACGGCAACAAACAAAAAAAGGCAACAGCAACTACATGAAGGAAAGTCTAAAGCAGGGCTGGGAACCTGCACAACGCTCCATTACTACTAGAAGGTGCACGAGTGAGGACACGGACACAGATAACAGTTACAACAGGCAAACACGCACAAAAGCGTTTCAGCAGGTTAAGAACGACAAAAAGAGGCCTTAACCTCGGCAGTAGTAAAAACTATATTTCGTATGGATTAACTCTTACGTCTGTGGACCTGCCGCAGCGCTTCTTTAGTGGGGAAATCCTCCACACAGACGTGCGCTGGCCGTCATGTGGAAAAACGCTACTGAGACTAAAAACTTTGCAGGGATGTTTTTATGTACTTGAAGCATCTGCATGCTCTTGCTGTGGTGTTTGGCATCTTCAAAAGAGCTCCAGTTTCTGTTGTAACAAACTTTTTTTAATTTAGTATTTATTTTCAGATTGCCTATTCGCTTCCATGGCAACATCTCTCTCCCCAAATACAATCCCCGAGAATTAAATATTTACGTTAGGGAGACTTAATAAATTGATTTTCATTTAATAACCAGTTGTACGTTCTACTTTTGGAGAGTCATCAACACATTTGACTAAGGGGGTACTTGTGGTATGAGAAAATGGCTCAGGGGGTACACAAGTAAAAAAAAGGTTGGGAAACACTGGTCTACACCTCTGCATCTATCACATTAACACATATTTAACTTAACATCTCCAATATGAATCAATCATTTATTTAAATGAATGTTTTGCTATAAAATCATTCTGATAATCTGAATAAAAACATTCTGGTTGCAGTTAAGGCTTGAAATGATCTTGTATAGTATTTACTACACAGATATCACTGATGATGAAATAACCCCAAGGACCACAACCATCAAAAATTTAACAACTTAAATCAGATAAAATTAATCTGACTATTTCAATGTGTCGATAGTAGGGTTGTAACAATATGGGTATCGAAATCGCGATACTCACAGCTGCAATCCTGTATCGCCGTGTGAGAAGGCAGAATCAACACAAGGAGAAAACTAAAAAGGCTCTAAAACATTTTCCTTTTTTTAAGATGTTCTAAAACACTTCAGATCAATCAATCAATCAATCAATGTTTATTTATATAGCACCTTTCAA
>JAPMNP010698792.1:0-21353 GCA_029874935.1 Atherina boyeri | reverse complement strand
CACACACACACACACACACACACACACACACACACACACACACACACACACACACACACACACACACACATACCATAGACATAAAGGCACAAGGTATTGCTAATGTTGAGGACACACTGAAACATGATCTATAGAGACATAAATGACTCTTCATCCATGCATCATTTTGCTCTTCCTTACATTAAAAGAAAAAAAAAAAGCTTCTGGAAAGAAAAAAAGAAAGAGTAATTAACATGCAAAAGAAAAATCAACAGATCTACAGTACCAGCGAAGGTACGCCATTTGGTATTTTAGCGCAGAGACACACTCAGGTCAGCCAATGTGTAAGACTTTCAAAAACAGAGAGCCGATCATCACGTACAAATCTTAGAAAAAGCAGAGCAGAGAGCAGGTTGTATAAAAGAAAACAGAGAAACAGAGAGCAGGAACAATGAAGGCAGGGGGGTAAAGGATGCTGTTTGTCCGACGGTCTGTAGTCCATCCCTGACCTAACAATTTCAGCTCCGTGGGCATCTTTCACCTTCCCAGTAGAGACACTTGAAAGGTCCTCAGAAATATTAACATTGAAATAAGATCTCGTCTCCTTGTGATTTTTTTTCAAGTACAGCAAATCTGTTTCACTAATTTTTCACACAATCTGACAGCAAATTGTGTTTAAGAGTTGTTAGCTGGACAGAGGTGAGGCACACCGCCACCAACATGGGACTCCACGAGCTCCTGTGGGATCCAACATGGATCAATAACATAGGAGGAGTTGGAACAAGTGACCATGCCGTGTTGATGTGCTTACTGGGAAGGGAGGAGGGTAGGGTCAGCGGAAAGGAGCGAACAGGTAACTGCACAGGTTTCTCTCCACGGCGTCAAATAGCAGCAGCTGGACCGGTGGCTCCCCACATGCACACAGACATATATGCACACGGAAACCCATACAACACGGATTCTTTTGACTCCTCCGCAGCGTCGGGGCTCCGAAATCTCAGATTTATTCTCTTGCAAAGCGCTCAGGCTTGTGCATCTGTTCTGTTACCAGCCTATGAGGTTGGCTTTGGCCTTTTCTGTCAGTTTGCGGACACGCCCCTTTGAGGAGGTGCCAAAGGTTATTGACGAGTCCTCAAACAGCAGCTGCCTCTGCTCCTCCTCAGAATCCTCCTCCATGTACCAGGCTGACCGTCGTCCCTGGTTACGAGTGCGCATTGACCCGACATCGCCTTCCCCTGTCTCCTCCTTTGTGGGCTCTCTCCGATTGGGTCGTTGAGAGGCAGCCTGGAGAGGAGGCGTGACTTCCTCGTTGGCTCTCCTGCTGCTCCTCCTCAGAGGTGAAGGCTCAGGGGACTCAGCAGGAGGGGCAGATTCCTCAGTTCTTACTGCTCGGGGGCGACCTCGCCGCCTGGGTGTCGACATCGCACCAGAATCAGACGGTAGCGAAGTTTCCTGCGTTGAGGACGCGCCTCCTTCATCACCTGTGGAGTGGTCAAGCTCATCGTCAGGAGTGGAGCTCCTACGGTTGCCACCCTGCCTCATCTCCTCCTGCTCCTGCTTGCTCTTTCTGCCTCTCTTCTTGCCAGGTGGGCGACCACGGGGTCTGGAGGGGCTGGGTGGAGACGTGACTTCTTGGGGGCTCGCCGGTGAGTCCATTCTGGACTTTCGCCCTCTTCTTCCTACACCCAGCGTCACATGGCTGCTGTGACCGTTTAAGTGGACCGTGCTCTGAGCCGACGGGCTGGCAGGAGAGCCTGGGAGGGGAAATGATTGAGAGGACAAAAGGAAGATAGTTTAAACTTTGCTCTGTGACTTCATTCCCTTTATTTTGCCTCATCATCACTAACCAGGTGTGTGTCGCACAGGCGTCCTGAGTTTCCGGCGAGTGCTTCCACCGCTGCTCTCTGTGGGTTGGGAGGGCATCGGCTTTTCAGGGGCCGGGGGAGCTGAAGCTGACACAGAATTATGAGCCCGCAACGAGCGAGAAGACTCTGATGATTAGACAACAGAAAGGTAAATTGTTGAGCAGTTGGTTAGCTTAGCATGATGCTAGGATTGAAACAACTAGAAAAATTCAAACTGTTTAGGCATCAGTATTGTTTTCAGTCTGACCTGCTGTGCTCGGCGTATTGTTTGTGATGTTATTTGATGATGGGGAAGGGTTCGAATGGTGGCGTGCGGCGCTACGTGTGCGCCCTGGAGTCGGCGTGTCTGCTCTGCCGTTGACCAGCTGAGGCGGCGTTTTTTGTGGGATGCTCTGTCTCAGAGAGAGGGGCCGTGAAGGAGCTGGGGAGGGCTCCCTCTTTCCAGTCACCCTGGACGATACTCGCCTCTTCCTCTCTGGGCTAAAAGTAGGACGAGACAGAAGTGCTGAAAACATTCATCTCTTTTTTTTGTTGAGTTCAAGCAACCTTTAAAAATGTATTTTACCTGGATGCATTGCTGCTGGCAGGGGACTCGCTCCTCCTCCTCCTCCTCTTCATTGCATGCCGTGTTTGTCTGTCTGCAGTGTGTCGTGTCTGTCTGTCTGCGCCCTGTCTGGTCAGTTTATCTCTCAGGCCGTGGATGGCCTTGTAGTCAGCTAGGATGGAGCTGACATGCTCCTCGAACAGAGCAGAAAGCCTAAGACTCATGCTGTATATCTGGAAACAGGAAAAATGATGATTACAGCAAGTGTTGTGCAAAAGAAAAAAATTAAATAAGATAAGACTTTATTGATTCCGCAGTGGAGAAATTTGTGTGTTGCATCAGCACAAGAACAGTGCAAAAAGTAAAGACATAGGACATACACAATAGCAATATTGTTACCTAAATAACTATTCACATAATTTGGACAGAACAATCTTAAGTTCTAATCAGAAACAAAAATTATTCAAACGTAGCAATCATTAAAAAGTGCTGGCAGACTTTAGATGCATGCAGTGGCAGGTATGTAAAGATTTGTGTGCGCGTTATGCTCTTACCCGGGACTTCTTACTAGGCGTGTAAGCTTTGGAATTGCTGAAAATGAGCCTGACATCTTTGCAGAGCTCAATGGGAGACTGGTACTTTCCTTCCGTCAGCGTGTTAAGAACCGTCCCAAAGTCCATTGGTGAGTCGACTATTTGCAGGTAGTCCTTGGAGACGTAGAAGGAAGCAGAGAAGAGCCAAACCAAATAAGAGAGTAATAAAAGTGAGAGATTTACCAGATTTTATTCACAGTGGACCTCGTTTTGGATGGATTAAAATACTTTACATCCCTACTCTATTGATCCTAAGTTATTTTTGTAATTAATTGAGCAACTGTATTTCATCTGTTTAATCCAAGTAGGCCATCTGATTGAGTGGCCAACAGGGACATCAACACATTTTGAAGTACCTTCATCGGTGTACTTATTTATTATCTATCTCAGAAGATGTTTCTGTTTGGCTTGTTTGGGGATGTAGGTACGGTCTTAGTGGACTACTAAAACTTAAGTGTTGTTTGGGGATTAATAAAGTTGTCATTTCTCCGCAGCAATTAGAAAGACTGATTTAAGATGTTTGCTTTTTCCAGTTTTATGGAACATGCACATGGAATTACTGTGACTGAATGACATTACTACAAAAAGGACAAAAAAGGTTAAAAAAAAAGTTGGTTATTTTTGTGAAAGATGTTAACAGACATGTACCACTTTGCATGCTCTCTATTAATCATTGCTACAAAGTAAAAATCCTGCCATGTCTTTTATCTGTCTGTACATTTAGTACAGGTCTTTTCACTAACAAGCTCATCTACAGGACCTGGCAGAGGAGCTGTGATAGTTAAATATAGCTGGTCTAGTGATTGGTTGGAACAACTGCCAGACAGGATTTTTATTTTCTGGACCAAGGATGTCCACCTCTGGTGTTTGAAAATCCCAACTATGAAGTTTATGTGATGAGTTTGGCTTCCAAACTTGTAGTGTGTCCTAGTTTTGTATCTGATTTTCACTTTATGTCACACAGATTGTCCATCTCTGGCCAACACAGAGAAACAAACAACCACACTGAGGCAGCAGTGTTAACAACCACACCACCACTGTTGGTAATAATCCCATTTAAAATAAAATAACGCTGTTATTCTTTCAGCAACGGGCTAATCTAACTAATAACTTTTTCTGTTGTTACAACTGCATTTCCATTATTGTACATTGAATGTGATGCATTAAAATAATGAATTGATTCATTGACTATGCGTAATCCGAAAGCACCAGATTTTTTAACATGTCAGGCCCCACATAGAGATACGCGATTATGATTAGCTAAGGCATGTGTGTCACTGTAGCCAATTGTAGCCAGTGTTTTTACACACAAGCTGGATTTTTATCTTATGGCACCTGGATTGTCCACCACTGTCCAGGAGCGAAGACTTTGTCAACATCCATTGTAAGCAATGTTTAAAACGTTACATTAAATGAGTAATTAATTATAGTCACTTACTACTTGTACAAGTACCTTTCTGTTGTACTCATTTCAACTGACTTGTGAAAACTAATCAGAAAAATCCAAATTCTTTGACAGATAGCAACTTCTTTTTTTTTAACAGTAACGCAAATAGTTACTTTTTCTAGTAACTAGTTACTTTCATTATAGAGTAATTCAGTTACTAACTCAGTTACTGTATGAAACAAGTAGTGAGTAACTATAACTAATTGATTTTTTAAAATAACGTTTCCAACAATGCACACCACCGTGCATTCCAATAAAACTAAATAGACTTTTTGTTGACCTGCATACAAATACAAACACAATGTGGATGCAAGCCATTATATAAACCAAGTTTTCATAGCATAGGTACCGGGTATTCTTGTAGGTCCACAGGTTCTCTGAAGGGCTCAGAATCTTCACACTGAAAGATGAGATCCAACAACTCTTTACAGCGTCCCCTCCAGGCATGAGGATCGTACAAAGGAGGACGAGTTCGTAGTTGGCGTTGCATGGGTCGACGCCCCTAAATGCAAAAAAATCACAAGTAAATACAAAAAAATGAAAGTGGTGATTTTTTGGATTAATCATCAGAGATCATTAAGGTTCTTTTTTCCCCTCCGTAAGCAACCATCTTAGGCAAATAAAAACAAGGCAGCTGTTAGATGTCACCTTATGGTTTCTTGTGGATGTTCCAGGAGTATTAACATCTTCATCCTCTTCTTCATCATCCTACGTAAGAGAAAAAAAACAAAACAAAAAAAAACAAGATAAAGCCAACACACTTATCTACTGAAACGTGTGCATTGCTGCTCTGCAACAAAATGCTGCTGCCATCTAGAGTTTATTAGCTACCACACTAAACACAATTTCTAGCATGCTCATTTATAACTATGCATCTTTATGAGGGAATGAAGGAAAAATAGCGAACAAGGGAGAAGTTATACGTCTTGATATGGCTGGTAATGATAATGCTATGTGTAACATTTGGATAAAATGCAGTCCTAAGATGATCAGTGTACATGCAAACACACCTCATCTTCAGAGTCTGAAAAGGTGGCCTTCTTCATAGTTTTGTGAAGAGGCATTAGGTCTGTTAGACTTTGGTCCCTGTGGGCGAAGTAAGGAAGAGGAGAAGGGATCAGGAGGCGATCCACAATCCGAGTTATGGCAATAAAAATGGTAAGTAAACTGAAACAGTTCCATATTCACTCCAGCTATCTGATTTCATAATTCATACGTTATATTAATTAAACAAGATTTAAACATACATTTAACTCATGAAACAGCAATGTTTGTCACTTTTTAGAATAAACAAGGATGCATTTTGGATATCTAATGTTAAACATCTATCATGTTAGGAATTCCACATTACCTCATAAACAACATACACGGTTGTGTAATGACACTCCACATGTAACATACTCACTTGATGAACGCCAGCATGAGGTCAGAGCAGAACTTGGCAGTGGTGACGATGAAAGATCCTGGCTCATTGAACGTCTGGGCGTTGTGTTCTATGTAACGCACCTCCCACATCAGAGAGGAAAGCCGTCTGAAATCATGAAACAGCTGTGTAAACATCTCTCCTTTTTATATGACACATGCTGCCTTTACCTTAACCTGAGGTGAGGTACCTGTAGAAGCGATTCACCAGCCTTTGGCGTATAGTGCTGAGGTCGGTAACGTAGGCCACCACAGTACAGTATGTCGGGTAAGCCTGGAGGTCCACCGGGAAGGCAAATGGTGCTGCTACATCTGAAGTTGCCCAGTTTGTTTAGTGGTTGGAAGATAATTACAGGACAAAATTAAGGAAATCATTAAAAGGATTATTGGGGAATTTCCGGGTTAAGAGAACAAAAGCGAAATAAGCTAATTTTTGTGGCAAAAAAATCTACAACAAAAAGGCAGCTAAAAGAAAGGCCGGTTTTGTCCAAATTCAGGAAGAAACAAAGTTGTCTATCTCAAATCTAAATCAAGGCAAGAAAGAACCAAAAAGGCTTAATATCCTGCTCTGTAAGCCAATTGCAGCTCAAGCATTCCATGGACAGATCTTTTTTTTTTTAACATCTTGTCCTGTCCAGCATCAACACAAGCAGAATAATAATCTGTCTGCTATGTTGTGCCGAGCAGATTTTGCTTTGCCAACAGGGGCTTTATGAATGATAAGGCCCCACTTCTTAATCTAAGTTAAGATTATTTAATTTTTATGCTTGTTTGTAGATTAACTTTACATAGTATTGCCCGACCCGATGGAAAGATTGAGGGAATAGAAGATAGAAAGTGGACAGGGATTGAGAGAGAAAGGGGGAGTTGAGAGACCATGGGCAGATCTTAAGTGAGCTGGATATGTTTCTAGTCCCCAAACTTCCACTAGGGGGAGTCCTCAGACTGGTTTTCTAACACTGAAAGGATTGCAGTAAACCAAAGTCTTTGTCTAAAATGACATCACTTAATCGGAAGACACACCACTCAATATGTAGCTCAGTGTGTTAGCAGCTTATCCCTTTAAAAATGAGATCCAGGCTCATGCTGACGAGCTCTGAGTGCTGACTCATGTTATGAGAAGCAACACTGCTGCTGCTCATTTACGATAAATGTGCCTCGGTGGCTCAGCCTCACATCCCTGTTCACTCAACATTGCCACATAATTTTCAAACGAGCCTTGATGATATCATACCAAGTGTGCAGAGCTGGTCGATGGCCTTGATGATGCGTTCACACTCATCTGCGCGAATGCGACATCCCCATTCTCCATCCAGAGGGACGTACAGCAGCTCCTTTTGCTCCTCTTCTGTCAGCGGAACGCTTAGGCCCAACTCGTCAGGAAACGTGGCTGCAGAGATGGAACAGAACTTTCTTTTTAAAAAAGGAAGGGTCTAAATAAACAGTGCCTGAGTATGGGTGCATCTTGGAAAACCTACCATCGTCAGGGATGGGCTCCATGTCCCAAGGACTCATCTTCTCTGTGTCTCCATTATCCCAGCTGGATAGAAAACAAAACCGATATGAAACCTCAGCATCACAATGTTCAATCTCTATTTCAATCAAAACTGTCTCTAATTTATTTTTCAGTTAATGTGGAGTGTAAATGTCAGACCACAATGTCATTAAATTAAATAATCAAAACACATTATGAATATTTGTCCCACAAAGCCAGATCCAAAGCTAATAAAGTAACAAATCATTTTAGCAATAAATCATCTATTTAACTAACCAGTCTAAGTGATGTTAAGAAAAAAACAAACAGTGTTTTTGAACATTTATGGCAAAACACTGCAAGTACTGTGGATATAAAAAGTCTTAAGATTCCAGGTCTTTGTGATGTCAGAAATAAAACCCCAGTGTATCATTTCAAAACCTTTTCCACCTTTAATGTGTCCTAATACCTGGAAAATCCCAAAACATATTTGCTAAAAATAGCTGTCAAAGTAATACTTTGATTAACCTCAGATAAATTTGTCCTCGTAAAATTTTCCTGAAATTGACTCAGTTGCCTGCTGCAGAAAGAGCATTAAACAGATCTCTGAATGCTGTACTGAATAACATCAATCAAAAGACGTGTACAAAACTTTTTCCTCAGCATTTGATATACTATGGAATACAGTAAAGATAATCATCAAAAAGTGGAGAGAATTTGGGACAACACTGACATGGCAAAGAACTGGACGTTCCCTCGAAAACTGATGAAAAGATAGGACAGAAACTGTTTAGGGAAGCTGCCAAGAGACCTACAGCAACACTGAAAGAGCAGCAGGAATTTCTGGCAAGTACTGGCTGTGTATCTAATATGACAACAATCTCCTGTATCCTCCATATGAGGTTAGGCTGTAAGATGGAAGCTTTCTGAGAGAAAGAAAGAAATCCAAGCCAGACTAAAATTTTAAAAGAAAAAGTAGAATAAAAACAGAAAAAGCAGGGGGAAAAATGCCTGTGGGAAATGTGTTATTGTCTGATGAGTCTAAAACTGTACTTTTTGGCCAAAATTCCAAAAGGTACATCTTTTTTTTTGTGCAAAAACCAAAAAACACTTTGCACCACCAAAGGAAAACCATTCAACATTAAAACATGGTAGTGGCAGTGTTATGCTTTGAGGTTACTTTTTTCAGTTGGAACTGGTGCTTTTGTCAAAGTGGAGGCAATTGTGAACAGTTTGAAGCAGAAGATAAACTCTACCTTTCAACATGACCATGACCCTAAAAATGCATTTAAATCAAGATAAAACAACTTCACCAAAAGAAAATGAAAGTTTTGGAATGATCCAGCCAGAATCAAGACCTGATTGCAAGAGAACAGGGGTGTCCAAAGTCAGTCCTCGAGCGCTGCTGTCCTGCAAGTTTTGGATGTTTCTTGCTGCAGCACACCTGAATCAGATTAATGGGTCAACATGCTAGGGCGACACTTGACAATAAGCTGTTTAGAAGAGCCATTTAATTTGGATCAGGTGTTTTGGAGCCTGAAAACATCTAAAACCTGCAGGACTGCGGCCCTTGAGGAGAAGAGCTGAACGCCCCTGCAATAGAACATCTCTGGGGGGCTGTGCACAAGAAATGCCCTCATAATCTGAGAGATTTTTTCCAATAGAGGGGGCAAATATTACCAGGTCAAAATAGTCCATGCTGGTAGACTCAAGAGGTGGAATGTTTCAACAAAGTATTAGTTTAAGGGTTTGCACAAGTATGCAACCTACAGAATTCGTCTTTCAGTTTAACATGATGGTTGGCATTTTAACAAGGGTGTACACATCTTTCATACCCACTTTATAAACTGACTGTCAGCATCACCACTGAGTTACAAAACAGAAAATGTCCCTCCTCATTCTAGCTTCGTATTTTTTCCTCCAAATCCTCATTCTGATCTATTCCAGTCTTGTTTTTGGCCTTCAGGTATTTTTCTTTTCTCCCATGAAACACGGCAAGTTTGAATTTTAATAGGTTAATACTACTGCAAATACAAGCATCATGTATAAAATTAGACTGAATGGACATAATCCAAGCTGTGGGCATACCAGACATTGTAGCACTGGAACAAGCTGTCAGGATACTGGGGCTGGAAGGGCTCCTGGCTCTCAATGGTCCCAAACCACCAGGCATCGTCAATCACTGACCGAAACCTGTCACCTATGCACATACACAAGAGATTTAAATGTCTTTACCAAAAAAAAAAAAAACTTAATAAAATGAGCAAAACATCATATGTGGCACATTTGATATTTAATAATAGATTCCAGTGCTGCAAGTTTATAAACAGTCACTAAAAAGTTAAATGGTCTGACCTATACTCCACTGTCTCTTTCTGGCGTTGTCAAATTGCTGCCGCAAAACCAAGAAGTCAATTACATCCGGCATGTCGTGGTACCTGTAAAAGCACAGAATGCAATAAAAAATAGAGTGCAGCACACATAGTTTAACACTGCCACAACCACTCTCCTTGTTGCACAATAACTTTGGATTCAGTGTTAACACAAAAATTAAATTAATTGAGAAAAAAGTATTTGTTCTTATAACTTTGCTTGATTTTGAGTTGTGTAGATTCCCTTGAAGATTAATTCTAAATTGTGTTGGTACCAAAAAGCTAAAGCACAAGATGAATCACATTACAATTTGGCATGCTATATTAGAAAAGGATCATAATTTAATCTTAAAAGGTGAGAAATAATTGCCATTTCTCTCTACAGCTCGTTTACAGGAACATTTATTCTTGTGTACAGTCAGATGCTTACTTCATGGAGAATGATCCTCCTGTCAGTTTGCCAGTGTCAGGGTCCAAAAAAGCGAGCTTCAGACAGCACAGAGTGGGCAAACCAACCTCATACTTGATGCCAACTATCTTCATCAACTCCTGCTCCTAAACAACCCAAAAATACAAGAAGGAAAATGCAAATGAACATAACAGCAAGCTCATTCTTATAATCTGGCATCCAGTTATTTCCCACACATGTTGGTAATGTTCAAACCCTATAAAAAAAGAGTTGAAAATAAAACAGAGAATATAAGAAATGACACATTTTACCATCTCATGAAACATATGAGCTCATCTTGAGTTTGATGGCAGCAACGTACTGAGCAGCAACAACAACGAAAGGCACTAAAAAAAACAGCTACAGGAACATATTGCAACTATTTGGGTTAATTTACAAGTCAGTCATATCACTATGTATAAAAAGAGCACCTTAAAGAGGCAGAGTTTTAGTGGTAGGGATCAGCAGACGTTTAACAATCTGCAAAAAACTGCTTCTATAAAGACTGCCATTTCCATCCACCAATGCAGATTGAAGCTCCATCATGCAAAGAAGAAGCCATATGTGAACATGAGACCCAGAATGTGATCATCTTCTCTGGGCCAAAACTTATTTTAAATGGTCTGAGGCTTGTTATGTAGTCGGATAAATTGACATTTAAAATTATTTTTGCTGTCACCTATGGACTAAAGGGGTGAGGGGAGAGGGGAGAGGGGAGAGGGGTGAGGGGAGAGGACAAGCAGGCCGTTGAAAAACCTGTTTCTCTGATGGTGTAGGGGTCAATTAGTGCCTATGAAATAAGAAAATTACACATCTTTATAGGCATTGACAATGCTGAAAGTTACAGGTTTTAGAGCAACATATGCTCCCATTCAGAATGCACCTTTTTTTTCAGGGAAGACCTTGAATATTTCAGAAAGACAATCCAAAATCACATACTGTATGCATTACAGCAGCATGGCTGTATAGGAGAAGAGTTAAGATTTTTCAAATTCAAAAGAACCATTTCATAATTGTAAATTGTATGATTACAAAACTTTTTATTTGCAAACTCTGGAGTAGCAAATTTGTAAAAACTTTTAAAAAAAAAAAAAAAAATTTTTAAATTACGCAGGGAAATGTACACAAAAAATCAATGTATCGAGAATCACATAGATCATCGATAATCGTTTAAGAATCGAATCGTTGGCCTCTGAATCGGAATTTAATCGAATCGTGAGGTGCCAAGAGATTCCCACCCCTAATTTTTTCTACTTCTCAGCAAGAAGATGAAAACGATTAGTAAAGCAGATGGAGAGCCTGTAATGTAGTATATGTTACATGTGTTGTAACACAACTGACATATATTGCTTTTCCTGAATAAGGAATTATTTTTTTTAAAAGAAAGAATTGGATGATATCTCCCTTCCTGATGGCAGCTGATCTTGTCAGTACCCAAATGTTTACAGACTATTGTTGAGGAGTGTATGCTACACAAGGGTAAACACAGCAAAGTCTTAACCTTTTGAAACAGGCTTCTCCCAGCAAATTAAGATTAACCTTTTTGTTCCATTCAGATATTTCACACTTTTACTTGCGTGCAGTTTTATATTCCTTCTATTGTTCAAAAGGAAAGACCAAATTGAAAGAGGTTTAGGTTGTGTTGAGGTTGAGATAGTTTTTTTCGCATTCTCTTTAGCCCCTTTTTGACTAGTACCTACTATGCCAACCCTGCCCGACTCCGCGCAACTCCACTCGGCCAAGTTGGTTTCCTAACCAACTCAAAAACATAGATGTGGGTGGGGTCTGTTTTTTTTCCCGTTTTTTTTTTTTCTTGGGAGGGGGGCGCTGTAACGCAAAGGCATCAAAACAACACGGCAATCTGCCAAACTCCACAGAAGAAGAAATAGAAGAAAGAGAAGAAGAAGAAGCAGAAAACAACACTGCAAAACAATGGAGGACGTTGAGGTTGTTTTATGCCTGTTGCTCGGAGTGTGGTTGTAAAAAAAAAAACAAAAGGCACAGAGTGAGAAAAGGCTCCGTCGAAGCAGAGTTAGCTTAGAAACTGACTCTTTAGCAGTGAATGTTTTTGCTACAAGCTTTAGCAATAAACACCATGCAGCGCTTCTAGTTACAGCAGAGCCCCGTCTTTGCTTTACCAATGCTGGGTAAAGAGAAGAGAGTTAACCCCGAAGCTAGTTGAAGCTTCTCCCAGGGGGAATCCCCTCTCTTCCACCTCTCAACCTTGATTTGGAGCAGGAGAAGCAGGAAAATTAAACAGGTGTTTCTGTTGGAGTTTTCACCGATAGTGGAGGCAACAGACCAGAGCAAAACGGTTACCAAACCCTTCACAGAAACGTAGTAGCAAAAAGACTAACGGGAAGACGAGTAAAATAATGGTTTTGTTGTTGCTGATCACTCTTGTGGGCGCCCCATAAACATGGACAGCCCTAGTTCAATCCAGATGTGTCCCTGACCCTGACATCTACCTGCTGTACAATAAAGGACATGATGTTGATGATGCCGTGGCATTGTGACTAATTGATTTTGAAAGGCCTGACAGGTCAACTTCAAAGATCACCTAAAATACCTATCCTTAGTAGAGACATTTTTAGGACAAAAAACCCTCCACATAATAATGAAATCAGACCAGCGTCTCTGATGAAGACGACATATCACGATGAGGTATGCAGAGAGAACGGTAGTGTGTTACTAAGCTTGCAGGCTGTAGCTGTACATAAATTCCTTGGAAGTGAAGTACATTCTAAGGAAGAGAGTATCATATTTTCCCCACTCCTTTTGGGCTCGCCTTTTCAGTCATTATTATGTGCTGTCAGAGTTCTTAATGGATAAATGTCACGGGAAATGTTGGATCTCAAACTGCATATGGCTTACAGCTGATGCATATTTTATACTAAGGGTAAGTTTTCACTTAAGGTTCCCAGCTCTTTTTATTGTGACTACTGACTTCTAAATGATTACATATGTCCACTTGTATTTCCTCTATCTAAACTTTGTTATTTTCATGGACTTATTCCGGCAGCATTAGATCCATCTTCGTCAAACTGTTTCTCACCCGTAGTTCCATCTTATGCCAGGGTTGTTTCTTAGGGTTGATGCTGAAAATCTTTTTTTGTTTGGCCATTTCCACATAAGCTTCATGACCCTGCCGGAAGTAGTATACCTGCACACAATCACAAATATAAACAGATCATTTCTTAACTGCAGCTTGTACAGTGTTTATCTTACAAGTCTCGACCAATGACCAATTAAAGACAGAAAGCATGTTACATACATTAAACAACTTTGATAACTGGCTCGTTTATTGAGTGTTGTATGAACATTGAAGCCTTAGGCTGTTTTCACTCAGGGACCATTTAGGTCGACCTAACTAAGTTTTGGGTCCGAACACGGCGCGGCTGGACCAGCGTGAACGCGCCACTCACATTCGTAGTCGACGTAACTCCCCCGCTCTCGGAGCAGCGAGAGTGTTGGTTTCGGAGCGGCTTGCATCGATCAGAAATGCGGCACAAGTAATGTCTGAACGTGCAACAACTTTAGCTCGTCCTAAAGTCCAGATACTCTGCCTTTTTTAACTAAACAGGTTCCCTTAAGCAGCTGTGTTGTTGGAATATCAACCCTACCACGCTAATCCACGAAAGATTATTTATTACTATTATCTATTCATGTTTTCCTGTGTCTTCTGTAATGATGTGTTGTAACTCAGCTGCTAATCATGGCCAGGTCTCCCCCTTGCAAAAGAGATTTTAATGTCAAAGGGCTTCTCCTGGTTAACTAAAGGTTACAATATAATAAAGATAAATAATTAGTAGCCTACACATTTATGAGAATGGCAAAGGTTTTGTTCCATTTACACCTCGGCCAGGCTTCTTTCCTGTAGGGATTACGCGTCTACTTCCGTCTAATTGCCATGGATACGTAACGCTCCACTCTGTAGAGCGGCTGCTTGGCACGGTGACAAAAAGCATATGTGAAACGGAGCCGAATTTGTCAAAAAATTAAACATTGTTTACTTTTCACTTCTGCGGCAGCGCCTGGCTCGACCCAAATATGTATGAAAACAGCCTCAGAGTGCTGATTTTGGTCTTGTTGCTGTGTAAAATAGGAGTCAGTGTTTTGGTACGAGCAGACATGTGGTGCACATGTGATGCTGTGTACCTCATCTCCCATCTGGGGTATATAAGGGCATCTCCTGGGGACTGTGTCTGTGATCCAGGCAGAGGGAAGCCATTCTTCCAAGGTTAAACCTTGCTCCTGAAACTCAGTCCTCTGAAAGACACACAACAGGATCAAAATTGCACACACACACTCTGTTGACTCACCGATGGAAACTAACAGGAATAGTTGAATCACACAGTGACGTCACATGTCAGTCTTCCCGTAACTGGAAATGTGATAATTACAATTTAATTAATGAATTTCTGATAACAAACCTTCCTCTTCTCCTTTGGCTTATTCTTCTTTGGCAATGCACCATCTTTGTCTGGTTTCTCTTTCTTCTTCTCCTTCTTCCCCTCCCTCTTCTTTTCTCCATCCTCCTCAGAGCCACTACTTTTCTTTTTCACCTTGACGCTCTTCTTAGGCGGCTCCAGGTTGATCCCTGCATCCGCGGTCCAGTCAGAATAATCACTGGAGTAGTCGCTGTAGATTTAAAATACAGATGTAAAGAATCTGCTTGTGCTACGTTTTAATTAGCATATTTCATCCGCATGCATGTGTACGATGTCATGTGATGCATGTATTTTACCTTGAACTGCTGTGGTCATCTGGCCAGGGCTCCTTTACTTCCTCGTTCTCCTTCTCATCTTCTGAGGAATGTCCGTTAATTTGACGAACCTCCACCTCTCCCTTAAATTGTACAATAATTTGTGTTAGCAAGCCAAAAAATAAAAATATAGATGTATATGAAAACTAATTAAATTCTATAGAAATAAAAGGAAAAACAAGATAAATCTAAGGTGGGTGCCTTGTAAGATGTGTAAAATAAAATAAAGAAAAGAAAAAGAAAGAAAAAAGGAAGAAAAAAAAGTAATGACAAATAAATTAACATAATAAAATTAAATGCAAGAATTGAAAATGAACATGCAATTTACATTCCAGGGTGAAAACTAAAGCCTCAAACTAAAAACAAAGCAAGTTGTTCTCCACCTCTGAGATGCTATCATCATCATCAGCACCCTCAGCACTCTGACGGCTGCTCTCTTCCATGGTAGCTCGAGTGTGATAACCGTGGTTCCCCTGGCTCTTCCTCCCCTCCTCCACAACGCATTCTGATGTTGGATGAACCTGCAAAAGCAGACAGTGAGTGGCTGAGTGGAAACAATGCCCCACGATTGTGGGTAAAAAAAAAAAAGAAAAAAAAAAGGTTGAGATGTAGCACAGCAGCTCCTGTAGAGAGCCTGCATCTTACACACCCTGCTCTCTTTGGGGAGCGAGTGGATTGTACGTCTCCTCCTTTCTGACTGATAAATATTGATCTCCTCTTCCCCTTTAGCTTCTCGCCAGTTCACCTGCCTCCTGCAAACATACGCAGATTATTATGTCCATTAAAGCAATAACTTACAGTTTGATTCATGGACTAACTTGATGTACTCTAAGCATCTGTGTGGGGAAGTTACCTGACTGAGGCATCCTCCAGTTCAGGGACCAGCACCCTACGGCTCCAGGCCACCAGGTCTCCCTCTGTGGCCATCTGGCTGCGAGGGGCGTTGCTGTGCATCTGTCGGACACCCTCAATCTGTCCACTGCGTCGGAGGCCAACATTGGGTGGGGAGTGTACCTCTGTGGGTGAACCAACAGATCCTGAAAGAAAAATGTGTCATGTAAGGAAATAAAATTCCTTCACTCTGTCAGCAATATCAAAGGACTAGGCCTGTTTTCGAGGAAACTGATTATTCACTCAAGTTGTATATATGCCAACACTTCAGTGTTCCACACAAAGGAACGTTGAAAATTCAAATAATCCTAAAAGTGAGCAAAAACACAAATATGACAGAAAATAATACAAATATTTATGCATAATAAAACATATTTCAATATCTTTAAAAATCAACGTACAGCTTAAGTCTCATCGCAGTCAGACTGGGAACTTTTTTTTTCACTGGAAAACCNTACTTATCCTGTCCAGCATAGAAGCAAGCAGAATGATGATCTGGAAAACTTAAGTGAAAAATAATTTGATTTAACAGGGAGTCAGTTATTGAGTTAAAAACTTGAGCAGATAAACTTAATGGAATCATTAGGCTATCTAATAAAAACTCTGACATTTCTTCCCTTTAAATCAAGCCTGCTACGTGCAGCTTTCTAACATTCTGCATGTTTACGTATTAGTATGGAGCTCTAGAGCACATGACTCAGATCTTCGGCATTTATTACTAAACTCCAGAACATGTATATTTTCTCTGCACCCTCTGATGGAAGCCGTTTGCACAGATATCAAACCAAAGAGTCATACTCTTGCAGCCAATCGGAATTTTAATACTCAGGGCTTTTACAAGTTTGAGCAGCAGATTTACCATCGCCTTGTGAATGGTGCAAACTTTGTTTTAGCATCAAGAAGATACAGCTGAATAATGCCTGAAAGGTGTGGCCATATTTACATTTTATCGAGTGCCAGAAGAAAGGGTTATCAGAAAGACAATAGTCAATTATTCTTAACTGACTGCTTGATAACAACAGGGATTTCTTAATGTAAGGAGTCACGCAACACCGGTCGCATAAAAAATATTTCCATTTTGTTCATGGTCATTTAATCATTTAATGATATCCCAGAGGCGACTGGTCAGTTACATATTTTGCTACACGTATTGACTCTGCTTATGATTTGCTACCCTGAGTAGCCCAGTTTAGCAAATCTGGGCCTCAAGGGTCAGATACATCTTTGAGGTTGGAAGATAACAAAATGGTTAAACTAAGAAGATGCCATTAAATCAGGGCTGCATGAAACTTAAAAATGTCATCAGTACATCACCATGTGTGATATCAATCTTGCAAAAGACTGTCTTGGACGACAATAAATGGTAAGGTGTGGACCTTTTTCAAGGCAGACATTTTGACTTGAAATAGTACAAGCAAGGGCAATTATCAGGAGCTCCAATCATAGAAGTTCTGCTACAACTAAACCAAAACAATTGTAGCAGTATCCTTAAACCACACATGGAAGCTATAAATTACCTCAAATGTGGCAATAATTGTACTTAATTTCTTTTTGTTCTGTGAGAATGTTATTGAAAATGCTTTTGAAGACTTAGTTTTTCTAAGGATTAAGTGTCAAAGGGGAGAAATCAAGTAAATTTTGAGTTTTTTGTCTGTTTTTGCTCAATCATTGAACTTTTCTATGCTTCCTGTCCAAATGCTGACTTTAAATATTTGTACATTTTCTGTGACTTTCCTGTTTTCTATATGAAAATATATAATCTTTTTGTTCCCCCAGGCCATGGTGTTTTTCAATGCATACTGTAAAGGAGGCGAGTCATCAATTTGTCCTCAAGACTCTGCAAAAAAACACTACAACACTGGCTGTAGTATATATATATATATATATATAAGCAAGTACAAACACTTTTTTTCTTTAAGTCTAGCCATGTTGGGGCGGTGTGTAGCTCAACGGGTTGAGCGCCCGCCCCATGTGAAGAGGCATCAGCTCCTGATCGCAGCCGGCCCCGGTTCGAGTCCCGGCCTGGGACCCTTTGCTGCATGTCATTCCCTGCTCTTTCTGATCCCTTTCCTGTCAAGCTACTGTTGAATAAAGGCTACTAGAGCCCAAAAATCCTCAAGAAAAAAAAAAAAGTCTAGCCATGTTAAGTTTTATATTAGTTGTTTAGACACCAATGTACAGTAACTATATATGTCCCATTGAATGTCCCATTCATCTGGCATGGTTTATCTTTCTGGTAGCCATCCTACCAGAAAGACAAATCATGCCTAACATTTTAACTCATCTTCACATGCTTGCCATATGCACAACTCTTACTGAGTAAGTAGTAATAAGTTGGTAATAATTGTCATAATAATAACAATTATTCAAAAGTTATCATATGTAGATCAAAACAATCCTACATATTAACCTGCATTAGTAGACTCATATAGCCACAACATATAGAAGTCAGCCTTAAACACAGTCAGATGCAGCAGACTATAAAACTAATCTGAAAAGCATGTTAACTTTCACAAACATCTGTCCACACTGCAGTAGTATCATACCTCTGCTGGCCCTGGTGTTTGCTGCAGTAGCAGAGACATCGTTGGTTCCCAGCCTTTGGTCCTGCTCCTGCTGCAGCCTCTGAATCATGGTGTCCAGAGGACTGTTCTCATCCACCGCCTGCTCACTCACCACTTGGTTCAGGCCTGACAGACCGTAGAGAAGCAGAAGCAAGACAGAAACATCAAATATGGAAGAAGAATTAAAAGAGGGTTCTATAGTGCACCACTCTGCATATCAAAATGCTCTATAATTTACTTCAAAGAAGAAAAAGCAGCAAAACGTTCTTCCTAAAATCCTGGCAAAAAAGGCCATGTTTCACACAAAATTTATTTCCCAACACCTTGCATTCTTCAGTGTCCACTGTGCTTCATGATATCTTTGATTAAACACTAATTATTTCTATGTATATTCCTGCAAGGGTGTTAAAACAGCTTTATTAAATCCTTCTTTCGTACACATTTGAGAATTTTAATTGTTATTGCAAGGCTACAAGAGCAAAATTATCAGCTTGGAAAAAACTTTTCTTGATTAGCTGACAGATGGGCTCTGACGAGTCAGAAGACGACAGCAACACCTGCAGGCATAAGTCTGATCTGACGAGTACAAGCAGATGAGGGCAGAGTGGAAATGCAACAGAGTTTGTGCCCTTGGGCCATGAAGAAGAAGACATGCACATAAAGGTCTGATCTCATCCTCTGTACCAGAAGAAGTGACCCCCATCTGAGGAATCAGCTGCTCATCTCTGCAGCCTTCCCTGCCAGGCACCAGCCGCTGGTATCTTGGGGGGTGAGGGTTCCCATCCACATCAACCAGGAAGGGAGGAGGCATCAGGTGTGGTGCCTGCTGAGTCTGCTCATCCAGTACGTAATTGTTGGCATCTCGGATAAGTGGCCGGTAATCAGTATGGAAGAACATCTGGTCTGCAATCTGAAGTGGGTTTAAAGTTAGAAGGTAAAAAAGACTTCTTTTTTTTAGCAGGAACACTGAGTTACATGACTTATTGGGCATACATTTTAAAGATGAACCTGCTGGCATACCTTATCATACTTGCTGCTGGAGCCAAAGCCAAAGATAAGCAGGTGACCATGGGAATCTGTGGCAGCAAAGTGCTGCCCATCAGGGCTGCATTTGCAGTCAAACAATGCTCCATGCCCTTGGCCCTCAATCTATCAATGAAAAAGTAGACATGATAAAGGTGTAAACTCTAAATCAGTATTTGATACCAGTATGGAAAATTGCAGGGAATGGTAGCAGTAGCAGTACAGTATATAGTATATAGTATATAGTACAGACAACTAACAGTGTAGTCCACAAACCAGAATGGCACATACAAGTAATATACAAAGTAATTACAGGTCCTATAGATTATAGGACCTGTAATTCTACAGCAGTAATTTTAAATAATTTTGGCAATGATATTTTGCTTTCAATAAATGTCATAGCAAGTCATGACAGTGAGCAGCATCATTCAACAAACTCTCCTAAAACATTTTGGACAGCCTTCATTTATTTATATTTTCACAAGAAAACAATAAATAAATGTAACACTCTATTGAATCATGCATAAAAGGAAATATTGTACATAACGCAAAAAAAAAAAAAAACAGAGTTTGAGCCTAAACTACTGCACAGCAGTCAATCATAAGGGACCATTTTGTTCCCACCCACACATACTGCAACATTGCACTTTGACGATGGGAGTCATGCCATAATGTAAACCTTTTACATTTGACAAAATCAGTCTTTCTATCTCGGCAATATTTTCAAATATGCTGCCATTTCAGGTCTGTTTTATTATATTATTATACATTTTATACTGTAACCTTATATAATTTCTTCTACATTTAATATTTTTTCTACTTCTTTAACTCAAATGTAATACTTGCTACTTCAAGCCTTAACTAATGCATTTCTCAAATTACAGGATGAGTAAGTATTTTCCCCTTATCTTGTCTTAATCTTTAAAGAGACTAAATGCCAATATTTGGTATTTATTCTTCAACACAGTCTGAACTCTCTTAATACAACCATTAAACTGTAATATAAGCCTTTTCTTTGGATGTTTGCAGCCTTTTTGTTCTGTTCTCTGTCCAGATGACCCCACACTGCCTCAATGATGTTGAGGTCTGAGCTTCCGGAGAGGATTCATCACGCCATCTGACCTGCTGCCACTGATTTTCAGTCCAGTTCATGTGTAATTTGGAATAACTTGGTCTCCTCTCTGTTTCCCGTCCTTATGATGCACTGTAAACCCTAGTAAGTTCACAGAACTCAAAAAGGATTGTGTAACAGATTACACAAAAATATTTAAATGATGTTTTTAAATCTTTTTAGTTTTCATAAAATATAAATTATATTTGCAGTTGCCTTAAGTTATCTCAATGTTATCTTATAAACATTGATATTACACAACTTATAATCAGGGAAAAATTCACTCAACATGTTCAATATTCTCCAACTCAGAAAATGTGGGAAGCACCGGACGGATCACGTTATGGAACATCACGTTATGGTTATCCTCCCCGCCCCCTCGGGCGCCCCGGCCAGCCAAGGGAAGGCAGTATACAGCCCAGGACCGGTGCATGTTTTATGGGAGTAGCTACGCTAGGGAACACAGGGAGTGGAACCCAGGACCTTCTAGTTGTGAGGTGAGCTGTGCCACCGTGCCGCCCATGTTCAGCAACTTCTACAGTTAACAATACTTGGATTTGTAAACTATTTACAACAGCTACTCACTGTGCATATTGTACAAATACATTCCCAGGTCTTCACTGTGCATATTGTACAAATACATTCCCAGCTCCAAAGTTAGACTTTAAAAAAAAATTAAATTCAAAACAAAACCGCCAACGTTCCTCTTACCGAGTCAGGGATGAGACGGCGCGAAAACGACGGCTATAGGATACGCTGGAAAAAAAAAAACTGAGGTAGTGGTGGTTTGAAGTGGGGGAATAAAAGCAAGTACTGCAAACAAATAAAAACAAATTAAACTTATGACGTCATGAC
>JAPMNP010698765.1:0-14660 GCA_029874935.1 Atherina boyeri | reverse complement strand
TGTGTGTGTGTGTGTGTGTGTGTGTGTGTGTGTGTGTGTGTGTGTGTGTGTGTGTGTGTGTGTGTGTGCTCAATTTGATGCCATCATTTCATTCATTTTTTTTCTTTTTTCTTTTATTCAACTGGACTGTAGTTTTACTGCAGTGCCAGCAGAGTTCATGGAGCTGTACTCTGCTTTATTGTCCCTCTGCCAGCCCTTCATTACGCCAGCTTCAACTATTTATGTAACACAAAGTTACCAGGTTCCCTGCTCCTACTGTAAATCACAGATTTTGGCCCTGGCAAGTTGGGCTGCAGAACTATAATGGACCCATATTAAGTCTGGGATTTCATGGGGTGATATAAAGGGCGCATGCAGTTAAATTCATTGTCCGAGCAGGAATGATGCAGTTTCAAGAATCTCTGTGGAGGCAGACAGAGCTGCTGTGATGTATTATCGAAATATGACACATGCTTAACCCAATGATTACATCAATTGGAAAACTGTTGCTCACACTGTACATACAGATGACCTAAAAGTCATATTCACATATATTGGCTCATTTAAAAGGACCCGACTTGGATCATTTTTTATTTCCTCTTCCTTGTCCCTGCTTCCCACCTCTCACAAATCTACTCATGAGTGGACCCCACATTACCCCCCCAGCTGGTAGCCTGTAAGCCGTATTTGCGCAACACGGGTGCTGATCGAGGTATGAAGTGGACTGTTGTCCTGAAGCTGTGAGCAGGCCACGTCACACATCGTGTAACACACACACAATCAAAAGTATGCGAACAACTTTAAGAAGCTTTACTTGAAAACAGTGAAGTTTTTCATTCATCTTTTTCCTCTGCTAGTCAATAGCCTTTCTCTCTGTCTAATTTGACTCAATTTGAGAATGGTATTGAAAACAAATGAAGAAGTGGGCGTTATAGCATATAAAAGAATAAAGTCTAAGTGATTTATTTTTTTCTTTTGGTTTTTGGGCAGGTATCATTATGGGTCCATACTGAAACAATTTAAGCAGAGCATGGGAACACACAGTGACTCCAGTGGAAACGACATTCCCCTCTCAAGTAAGAATCTCTTATTGTTGAGAACATTTAGATCAGTTTAGAAATCCTGTGACCACTCACTGCTGTTGACATTTTAAGCTAAGCCCTGGCTGTGAAGACTTCACATTTTGGGGAGGCCTTGCTGAAAGGTCAATCCATCAGTTTAGTCCGTCCGAAAATATCTTTACTATCTGATGGACTGGCATGATATTTTGTACTAACATTTGTTAGACCCAGAGGAAACATTATTGTGCCTTTAGCAGTCTCTTGACCTTTCCTCCAGCTTCACCAGCAAGTCTTGGTGTGACTGTGTTGACTTATTTGCGTTATAATCAAATACCTGTGACATGCCATTCTTCTTAGCCTCAGCTGTTTTCAGCTTTGTGTTTCGCACTAATTAAGTTTGATGGTGAATGTTACGGAGATTAGACCTGTTAAACATAAGGTAAACATCATCCTTGTGGCTGTGTCAGCACTCCAACTTCAGTGTTAGGAAAGCTGTGGATGATATTAGTGTGATACTGGATGTTAAACAAGCCCTGTAACACGGAAAAGATTTGCATCAATCCCACACAGTGTGCCTGTGCTCAGCAAGTGCTGACTGGAAGCCTTATGGTGCTCTTTGGTCCTGAGTAACAGGAGAAAAAGAGTATTAAGAAACATTTTGATACTTCTTTAGGTTTGTATATGTGTAAAGGACAGAGAATCCTCCAAATGAATAGTTATGGAATCTGTGAGATTGATAGTTGTTTATGGTGCATAACAAAAGCAGTTATACTGAAAGATTCAGTTCAGCTTTTATAATCAATCTGCACACAATCCTCCATCATAAAACGGTTGGAGTGTTCACTTATTGAAAATACAAGATTAAAAATCCTATTTATTTCAGTGTTTAGACACTTTGCTTAAAAAAAGTACCTTTGACAATAAAATTAGCCTTAAGTCTTTTTGAGAATAGCTCTGCATGCCTGGTGCACCTTTTTGTTTTTCATTTTTTTCCTATTCGTTTTCCTATAAATGTTCAAGCACTAGTATTTTAATAAGAGGTATTGGTATACAGCCATTTTCAGGTCTATCTCTACAGATATTCTTGTTAAAAAAATAGAAAAAACTCTTTCTGGGCCACTTCAGGGCTTTCAGAGTTTCCTGAAGCCTGTCCTGGGTTTGTTGGATGGTACTGTGCAAAAAACTTGAGTCACCCATAATGTCCTACTATGTTTATTTAAATATTTACACCATAAATGGAAACAGTACATCAGGCAGCAACAGAGTTTGACATTGACATAACCACCTCTATTCTTCAATACAGTCTGAACACTGAACATACTTGCTTTGAATTTGGCTGCCATGGGTATCGTGGATCAACAGTGGACAGACTGCTAGTGACAAAGTGCCTAAAGATACCATTTGATACTGGTTCCTTGCCGTCTTTGCTTTGTATGTTATATTAAGAATCAATACCGGAGGGTCACTATTTGTTGGATTAAAGAAAAAAAAAAATGAAAATGAAAATGGTCAGATACATGGACTGACTTGTAAGTGAAAAAGCCACCGATGTCCAAATAAAAACTTTGAAAGACTTTCACAAAGCCTGTAAAACTATTGCTCAAGAAAATTTTTAATAAATTAAAGGGAGTCTGGCTGAATGGAAGTACTATGTAAAGAAATAAAGGGGAGCTCAGTACTTACTGTGAGCACAATATTGTACTTTAGAGAATATTGTCTTCTGGAAATGTAAACCTTTAATCAATGCAGACTTATATCCTCTGGAAAATGGTTTTTAATCAGAATTACTCTATTTTATTCTCCCAACCCCATGTCATAGGAACGCATGACCACAGAATGATGCTGCCAGCACCATGTTTGACTGTAGGGATGCTATTCAGGAGGTGGTGCTCAGTGCCAGGGCTCCTTTTTGGAATTGTAGCCAAATAGTTCAATCTGTTTAGTCTGTTTAGATGCTTTTGTCTCTCATGATCTGCAATTTTTTTCAGTGCCTTTTGATAAACATCCAGCAGGCTGTCATTGTCTCTTACTTTAGAATGACTTCAGTGTTGTCTCTCTATCATTAAGGCCTGACTGGTGCACTGACTGTCATCCTGTCAGGTTTACCCATCACCATAAAAACACTGGATATTATTTGTTCTGACATTAGTTGGTTGTTTTGTTCCTTTACGTCCATTTTTAAATGGCAGAGGCTGAATATAGATGCTGCATAAATTCTATCTCTATCTTGTATCCTTCCCCACATCTATTCCCTGACAAAATCCTGCCTCACACGTCTATGATAAATTCTCTTAACCAAGCCTTGTGGTTTAGTTTACGTTTGACTTGAACCATCAACTATGAAAACTTATCCAGGCACATGTATGTCTTTCCCAATTATGTCCAGAAAATTTAGTCAAGCACAGTTAGATTCCTGTGAGAAAAAAATGAATGAATGCAATCTATCATGATTCTCAAAATAAACAAACTAAAGTCAAACTTTAAGGGGGCTGAATACTTTCTGAATATTTCATTTGAAGATGACAGATTTTATGAATAATACAATGGTGGTCTGTGATACCACTGAGATCTCATTAGAGATAAGAACAATAAAATGTGTTTTTGGCAACAACAGAGGTGGCTGCGATGGACGGTGTAAGCTTGATGTTCTGTTTCATTCTTCTTTCTCTTCCAGTTTGTGTTACACCTCTATAGAGTTTGTGGTGTTATTTTCTTTAACCTCCACCTGGAAGAGTGTCTTAAGTCTGTAATTTGTAGAAACCCTAAGTCAGTTTCAGTCATGTATTACTGTTTTCCAATCAGGCCTGAATATGCTTTTCCCTCGTTAATATTCTTAACACTGATGCTTGCGGCTTTGAAATTTTGCTTCTCGACAGTATGAGCACTCAATCTTCTATTATTAGTCTGAAATATATTTTTTTCTTGCATGACTGTGGATTTGCCAGCTGGCAAACATCCCAGGGAATATTTCTGCATATTTAAAGTGAGCACCACTAGAGAATCATTTTTCTTTTTGCCATTATAGTTGTTTAGAAAAAAAGACAAACAAAACAAAACAAAGAATGAAATAACTTGTTCAGTCAGTGTTTAAGCTATGGACAAAAATAAACCGATTTAATTGAGAAGTTGCTTCTCCTCCTGTCCTCTCAGGTCCAGCCCCCCAGCTGAAGCTTCTGTGTGGAGCTGATTTCCTGGACACCTTCAAGATCCCTGGCTTGTGGTTAGACGATCACGTGGAAGAGTTGGTCGGACATTTTGGACTCGTCTGTGTCAGTAGAGGGAGACTGCAGCCTGAGCGGGCCGTGCACGAGTCGGACATGCTGTCCAGCCACAAACAAAACATTTTCCTGGTGAGGGAATGGGTGAGGAATGAGACAAGTGCCACAGAGGTCCGGCGTGCACTGAGACGGGGTCAGAGTGTGAAATACCTGATCCCAGACTCTGTGATTGAATATATTCATCAACATAACCTCTACACAGACGACAGCGAGAGGAGAAATGAGGGCACGGTGCTGAGACCGCTCATCAAGCAAGCAAAGCAGCTTGTAAATAGTCTGGACAACTGATGAGCTGAGTTAAAGAATAACCAATCCATCCTTTTGGGATTATTTGAGAGATTGGCAACTCTGTTCATTTTCACTGGACTGCAGCATGGAAAAGGTTTGCACAACATGTCAAATCTGCACAGAAACATGTTTGGTCAAGATCAGTTCTCCAGGTATTGTGTATTCATCACAAATATCTTCCCTGTGCTGTTGTGTCTTTGACTTATGCTCATGAAGTGTTTAAAAAAGATTCAACTCATGTTTATGCTACAGGGTCATTATTTTTTCTTTAATAAAGGGATTTGCAGTTTTTACACATTGCACACCGTTGTAGTTATATCAGATCAAATAAAATCCTGTATATTTGAACTGCCTTTGCCTTGTTGATGCTTTTTCTTTCCAGTTGTTAACCTCCAATTCCACCTACTGAGATACTATTTTTTAGGATGTAATCTAGTCTTATACATATCCTTGCACTTGTTGTTCACAGACCATCATCAGTCAGTCAAGACCGAGACATGGCACTCAGTGGATTGAACATTACAAAATGATAGAAAATAGGTGCAAAATCACTTGGAAATATCATACTAACAAGAAATTTAAATTCAAATGTAGTTCATGGTAAAAACAGCCAAAAAAAAGTTTTTTGTTCCCCCTGAATATGCGGGTCTAAGCTGTTTTGAACACCTAAATGCCAACAAACAGCAGTGTGTATATGCTATTTGTGAAGGTCTTAGCCACTAGACCACCAATACTTTACTTTAGACTATAATCTGTGTTCTTTTCCCCCCTTTCCTCTCACATGGATACCAGTGTGGGTGTCTGTTCTTTGTAGCTCCCTCCAAACAGCAATTCTCTCTGGATCCATTCAGTCTCCCCATTATTGTCCGCACACTGTGTCTGTGAGGCCTGTATTATTTTCACAGAAGGATTTAAAGTAATCCTGACAGTTGCTCAGCTACAGGAGGTGTTTCCTCACTAAGGCCAATGGCTAGAAGCGCCGCTGTGCCGCTGATACTGAATGGCATCCTCTGAAAGATGATGATGGTGTGCATGTGTGTCTTTGCCTGTGAGCAAGTCAGTAAAGGATTTAGACTGCGGGTTGGCTGCAGCCGGCTCAAAGGAGCGATTATGAAATTAATTGAGTTATTTAGGCAAGACAAAAGATGTGACAGGCTCATTGTGCAGCTTGTAATTGTTTCATTTGGATCATTTTCAGCTCAGGTGATTATGCTGTTGCACTCTAAATGTTCTCCTCACTTTGTGCTCCCGCCAGCCATTTATAACAGGACCTCTGGGTGATTTTTTTATTCCAGTTTTTGATGGCCCTTCAGTATGTTTATAAGCTTGCATTAGCCTAAACATCATGGAAACAGGCCTCAATAGAATCAGCTTGCAGGCCAAATCTGCCACACGTGGAGTTGCATATAAATGGACCAGTGTCCATTAATGAAGGCGGTGTATTCATCCTAATCCCACTTCACCAAGAAAGCATTCATTAGCATAAAGAACATGTGTTTAGATTATATAGCATGCTGCATGTTCTCATCATGCAACATGTTTGAAAAGGATTGAGAGGTTATGTGGATTGCTGGCCATGGAAAGGAAATGGTGGGGGTGTGAACAATAATTTCCATAAAAAGAAAAAGAGAGAGAGAGGGAGAGTCGGCAGGTAATCGGATTAAATGGAGTTTGGTTCAAATTGAGGCTTTTGACAGCGTTTTGTGCACTCCCTCACAGGCAGCCACCCACAGCAGACCCCCTCATTCACTGGAAGTAAGGAGAGCAACAGAGAAACAGCCAACATGCCTGTTAATCTGACCGGATACTGGAAAATGATTTCCAACGATAACTTCGAGGAGTATCTGAAGGCTCTCGGTGAGTTTATTTCTGGCCAGAGAAGAAGCTGATAACAAATTTAAAGTTCTACATATCAAACATATTTTATGTAGATATATGCAATTCTGTGTAATATATATTACTGTAATATGTTGAGAGATTTACAGATTTACTTCTGTTTCTTCAAGTGATATATTCAACACAACAGCTCCTCTTTACATCAGACTTCACAAAGCTTGTGTTTATGTTTCTGTAATTCCATCAAAATTCACAGCTTCTCTCTTTTTCTCATTCATTCATTCTTATTTTTTAATTTTTTGGCCCTGTGGCAGATGTAAATGTTGCCATCAGGAAAATTGCCACCTTATTGAAACCAGACAAGGACATTACTCACGAAGGGGACCACATAGTCATCAAGACCCTCAGTACCTTCAAAAACTACAATATGGATTTCCACGTGGGCAAAGAGTTTGAGGAGGATCTCAGTGGAGTGGACGACAGGAAATGCATGGTACGTGCTTTCAGCAAGAGTCTCGACAAGAAACAAGTCAGACATCATATTTCAGTTATTTTGCTTATGTTTTGGGCCTGTGTCGTCAACATGTGTGGGTGTAGATTCTGTGGGTGCACAAAATTATTTTGGAGGAGCCCCTCCAGATTACAGTTTAATGAGCAGATGGTGTAGTGGGAGCTGGTCATTTCATACACAACTCTCCGCCCACCATTAAACTTTCCTCGAACCTTTAACACTTGTCAGTGGCTGGGTGTAATACACTGCAGGGAAAGGACTGCAAGAGACAGAGTCAAAGTCAAGACGCATTTAATCAGATTGTGTTGCTGAATACTGAATAGGATCAAAGATTATCTTTGTCCCCCTTGAAAACCCTTTTTTGTATGCTGATAGGCTGATTATAGATAAGCTATAAGCTGTTGGGAGGATGGCTGGGAGAGAAAGTCACGTGTGTCTGAATAATTATTGTAAGTGGGAACAGGGAAGACTGACACTCTTATTTTAGCCTGCTACATGCTGTACTTTTAAACCCACATGTTTTGTGTTAGCATCAAACCCTTCACTGAAACGTGTATTATTATAAGCACTCATGTCTCTGCCCTTGTGCTGTGACCTCATGCAGACCACCATCACCTGGGAGGGAGACAAGCTGGTTTGTGTTCAGAAGGGAGAAATTGAGGGAAGAGGTTGGACCCACTGGGTGGATGGAGATGAGCTTCATCTGGTGAGAAAACATCGGCTCCTGTCATGAATATTAATCCAAGCAATTTAGAAACTTTAATCCAGATCCAAAATGCCTCTCAGCACTGTATGTGAAGTGCATATAATTTCATGTAATTTTGTGTGTGACTCCAGTTTGAATTAGCCCGAGAGCTCTAACATTAGTCAGTGTATCGTACGGACACGGGAAGAAAATTATTCCTGAAAGTGCACATGTGTCATTTACAACCAAATGAATTGTATTGTCTCCACATAAAGAGCTACTTACTTATGTTCAAGTGGAAAATGGGACATGCATACATGTTTTGATTCTCAGTTGTTCTCCTCGGGGGCAAAATACATGATTAAATATTAAAGTTTGTCCATTCCCTCAACTAATTAATTTGACATCGATGTTGATCATCATCTTCTAACACTTCCAGTTATCCAGCACAACATCATCCATGATATTATCCTCACTTTTGCTAATTTCTTCTTCTTAAAAAAAAACTTCTCTAACTTTCTTTACTGTATGTGATATTCGTAGCGTGGCCCAGTGTGGCTTGTGGTGAAACTATTTGCATCTGAAAAGTAATGACTAGCACATTACCATTTTAATTAGCTCAGCAATATCAGATTTCTCTGTGTATGATTACTGCTATCAAAGCTAAGTAAAAATAATCTCCCAAATTATTTGGTTTAAGTGATGCCAGCAGATGTTTTCAATCAGCAGCCATGAAATGAGGTATTAGTGGGAAGTTCCCAAGAGCTCAAATTGGGTTTTGAGACCAACAGTGACCTCTGGTGGGAGAAAATCTATTGGAAGTTAGATGGAAACCCAGTGGAAGAAGTCTGTCAAAGTAGATTAGAATAATACAGTAAGCCATAAATGATTTGGAATAGACTTATGTGTTTGATACCTATCAGTGGTATTTTCATTGGTAGTTTTTATTCAGTTTCAGAATTCAGGCAACACTGTAGGACTTCATGCAAGTTAATAGTGAAAGCAATTCCGGTTGAATCCATGTTTGGTTTCACCTTCTTACATTTGTCTCTATTTCTTACTGAGTCTTTCATAGGTCAGTCTGTAAATGCAAAACTGTGTTTTGTCCTCTGCAGGAGCTGAGAGCTGCAGGAGCGGTTAGCAAGCAGGTGTTCAAGAAGACCTAAACTGGCTCCCATTAAGCAAAGACGATGCTTCCAGCTGCAGACACTGGCTTAGAGAGACACATCAGACACAACGTCCCTTCTGTTCCCTTTGGTCTCTTCACATGTCCTTGATGAACATTATTTTCACCAAACACAAAATTCATGTTCCATCTAAACTGTTGCTTTATCTCGAGGAATGGGCAGATTGACATGTAACATTTTTAGATGCAATGCTGTATTTTTGTCTCAGGGCGGGTGCTGTGATTAGTTAGTTTAGATGAGCTGCTTGCTGTAACTGATCTGATGGATGAGCCAGAAAAGATCCATTTTGATAGTTATGGATGAAGTGAAAAGAACAGCATTTAAACAAGTTAGTTAGCTTAACGATTGTTGTGGATGGAAAGTGATGAGATCTGAGTTTGTGAGCTTCTTTGTCACTGATGCTCAATCTCCAGAATGGATATCAAGTTTAGATGTATGTACATATCCCTCCTAAATCCCTTGGGACTGTGCCACTGATAGTAAGATGGATCAATCAATAAATGAAGCAAGCAAATAAAGCAACAGTGTCATTTGTCTTTTCTGTGTAGCTGAACCTTCCTTATACAGTATATCTTTATTTTCCTTATCTGACAATGAAATGAACAGCTGTGGTCTGAAAATGCCTCCCCAACCATGCATGAGGAGGCTGAGGGCCATTACTCCTAAATGGAGCAGACAACTCGGCCCACATTAATATCTGCATCGCCACACCTGATTTGGGCAGTCTATGCCTAACTCATTTGTTCATGCTGCTGCGGCCCACTCTGTTGTTCTACCTCCTGCCGTTTCTTGTGCATTCACTCTCGGCCACTACCGTGGCGTCGACCTGCAGGCTCTGTTTATTTATGATTCCTCAGAGGGTTGTTATTGATTTCTACCCGTTCTTGCTTTGGGCTGTTAAAAAATGATGGTCTCAGGTAGGGGTCAAAACAGAGTATGCTGCCAGAGATCTGCATTTACATTTACAATCTTCTAAAATTGTGTACTGTCAAGCTAAAAGTCAGTTTCTAAACTCTACAATTTAATGCCCCCCTCTGCTCTTATCATTTCCCTAGGATATTTTACCATTCACCTGCTGAACGTTGCTTTTCCCCTCATCCTGATTAGGGGTTTAAGACATGAATGTACCAGCCAGAGTATAGCATAAATCTCTTTGTAAGGTCTAGCATCTTGCTTTTACCATATGAGTTAAACAAAAGGCTCAGAGCACACTACTAAGATGGTTCACATCAGAGAGATTTTTTAAGTGGTTTCACTCTTTGATGGCTGAGAAAAAAGTGGGGGTACTTTTATACCTGCACTACACTAGTGTCTGTCTCTTATTATCCTTAAAAATCATCATTTGAGAAATGGAGTCTCTTAAGAAATCCATGCAAATGAGCCAATTTTCTATGATCAGAATATGTTGATAAAATGTCCATGGTTACTAAAAAAAAAAAACACATGATATTTAAATTAGTACAAACACAACATATACAATTATCACAGTTATTGGTCATCTTCATTCATATCCACTGGCATAACCGGTGTAAACAGTGACGACCTGTGTCCGTGAGCTTTCAGCATTGTCCAAAGGTTTTGAATAGGATTTACATCAGGGCTATATATGTAAGCCATTTAAAACAGTCAATCTTTTCCTTTTCAGCTATGTTTTTGTAGTTATGAATGTTTCAAACCATTTGTCTACATTTTGCTCTTAAATGTCAGGGAATTTTTCATAGTTGTATTGTGAGTTGTATCTTGATTTAGTCATTCCTTTGATATAGTCAATGTTTTACGCACTAGAGACAGCAAAGCAGCTCCTGAGCATGATGAAACCTCTACCATGTTTAATAGGAAGATTTTCAATATGAGCTTCATTTCATGTCCCATAAATAAACCAATGTGTTCATTTACTGAAGAGTCCTACTTTTTTTCCATTGGGGAACGAACAAAACTATGGCTTATATCTTAAAGATGTTTGTAAACTTTTATATCGCAATTTTGTTTAAATTTTTTAGTGGTGTCCTTGTTGGCTTTTGCCATTTTAGACCAACTTTTGTGCAATCTATTCCAAACTATAGAGACTTCATTTCTGAGTTTCTGCATTGTGCTCCAGCTTGGTGTCCTGAGAGTTTAATGGCATGAAGCCATGCCCCTGAACACATTGGACCTGGGTTTTTAGATGATAGTAATTCTTACACTCTCAGCTCATAGAAATTAATGACATTTTCTTAATTTTGTATAATATACTTGCATTTTATGTTTTGTTCATATCTTGTAGTTGAGGAACTTATTGTTTTTTCTTGACCTTTTAATCAAACAGTTACCTATAATTGTGCCCAGTTTTATTGACATTTTCATTTTCTTACATAAACAAGTTGAACTACAATAACCTTTGTGTTCAAAGTTCAGACAACCCAGTTTGGGTTTTCTGAGTTTGCCACTAGAAAAAAAAGCACTGTTGGCACACGTTACAAAAGAGCTGCTCTTGTCTGTACATTGCACACTGACCATTGCTGCAGTTTGTGTCTCTGTGTGTGCATAAAGGTGACTGTTTGAAAAAAGACTGATGGTGGTGATGCAGGTCTGTGTGGGCACCTATGTCCTTAACAGTCCCCCTCCTCCTCAAAAACAACTGCCCCTGCCAATCCTCTTCAAGCAATGAAGTCACTTATCAATAGTTTGCTGCCCTGATGTCCCTGACTCGTATAAAAGCAAAAATGCACCCTGCCCATTCCCCCTCCTGACTTTGTCAAAAGTCTACACGAGCTTGCTACCATGCCTGCAGACTTCAGTGGGAAATGGATACTGGAAACCAATGACAAATTTGAGGAGTACTTGAAAGTGTTAAGTAAGAATTTTAATTCAATTTATGAATAATTGGAAACATATTCATCACACTGTAATCTTGTATCGTAAAAAGGATCCATAAAAATAATTTATGAAAAAAATCATGGTTACATTGATTAAATTGAACTATATTTAAATGAAAATCTAAAATTGGTTCCTGATCAAACAGTAAATATCTTCATTGTGGTTTCAGATATTGACTTTGCAACAAGGAAAATAGCCATCTCCCTGTCTCAGACAAAAGTGGTCACCCAAGATGGAGACAAATTTGACTTCAAAACACTCAGCACCTTCAGGAATTATGAGCTCGCCTTCACTGTAGGGGTGGAGTTTGATGAGTACACTAAGGGACTAGACAACAGAAATATCAAGGTTGGTTGACCCCTCACATCCATTTTAAGTGTTCCCAGATCAACAACTGACCTGCACCATCTGCTGAAGCGCTAAAAACAGCATTAAAGCAGCCAAGTGAAGAGAGGAGCAATATTGTAGGAATGCACTTTTACAATGTATAACAGAAATGTACAGTTGCAATATACCAACATTTTAATGGTTGGGTATTTTGTGTAAAATTGAAGATAAATACATTATATTTATGGTATTATGTTAGAAATATTAAGTCCACAGCAGGAAAACAGGAAAACAAAATATCAAGCAATGCAATTCTTATCTTTAGCTTTTTTCCAACTTTGTATTTCCAGATTTAAGTCAGATGTCTGACTAAATCCATCCCAGCACGTAGCACATTAGTGTTACATAGGGATTTTTTTCCCATTTTTTTTCCCATTCTTTGGAGATGATCGTGTTTTCAGATGCCTTTCTCTGGAGAAGCTGTTTTACTGCCTCCTTGTCCAACACAAAAATGTTCTATAAAAAAAATTAAGTCAGGCCAAGTTATTGTTTCCACTGTTCATCTTTAGGAAGTCGTATGTGTTACTAGAGCTCTGCTTTATATTGTCTTACTGGAACAATGGAAAACTTTGTCATAATGGGCATCATCCCAGGCATTCATGGTGCCATGAAATAACACCATTCCTCCCAACCTTTTTGCACTTAAATAGTCCTATATCGTCTTACTTCTATGTCTGAGCTGTGCTGTCCTGGTCAGGTTCAGATCAGACATGCATGGACCCCATTTGAGACCAAAAAACTTTAGGTCAATTTCTGTCACTCAGTCACATCTAATCAAAATAAACAATGTACAGCCAAAATTCGTCAAGCTTTTTTAAAAATAAATGTTTGATTGTATGTATGTGTGTTTTTGTTTTGTTTTCAAATGGTGGCTACAGAGGTGAATTATATATTATTACAAATGTGATATCCTGAGTTCTGACACTGAATTGACACAGAAACCCTGATTTCAACTGATAACCTCAGTGCCAAATCAAAAGTCTGTTTTCAAAGTTAGATTGTCTGAGTAACACACAATGCATGATGTCATTATAGGACAATGATCCCTATGAACCTAATTATTGGTGCTATAGTTCATTATGTACAATACTACTACAGCTGTGTTTTGACTGCTTTATAGATGTTCACTGACCATCCCATGCCATTTTTCATGTCTTTCTAAGATTTAATGTGATTTTTCCATTTAACAACTTGTGTGGATACACTGACTATGCAGGTTTAAAATAGACTTAATAATACTTTTAAAAGCTGATTTTGGATCTATGTTCATGCAGTTAGATTTATTGGAAGGTGTCCTTAATTTTGCTTTGGCAACACTTTCTTAAAACTGGGTCACCATCTGAATATGCAGTTATTTTTGTTGCATTGAGCTTTCTTCTTTGGAGCAATTACATTTAATTGTCCATCCATCCATCCATCCATCATCTGTACCTGCTTAATCCAATTTAGGGTTGCATAATACAATCTGTATCCGCATGAGTCAGTAGTTGTATGAAAAAATATGTGGTTTAAACTGGTTCACAACTTGATCTCAGAAAAATGTGAGTACTATAAGAACTTTCATGCTCATTCACAAAAGAAATTCCTTACAATGGTGGTCCCTAAAAATAGATTATAGAGAGACAAATGAACTGTTAAATTGTTTTATTAAGTGTTCAAGTAATAATAAGTGGCTGCATGTTGTCTTGTAGAGTCTTGTAAAGTGGGAGGGGGACAAGCTGGTGTGCACTCAGAAAGGGGAGAAGTCAAACCGCGGCTGGAAACACTGGATCGAAGGGGGAAAACTCTACCTGGTGGGTTGACAGTGTTGGTCTTTATAACTTTATTCTTGTGGGAAAGACATTCCCAATTCCAAAAGAGTCAGAAACTGTGTAAAAATGTAAATAAAAACAGAATGCCATGATCAGCAAATCTTATAAACGAGTGTTTTATTCGTATGAGAAAATACAAAACATATTAGTTAGACAGTTTATGTCATTAAAGATCATCTTGAATTTGATGGCAACACCATATGTCAAAAAAGCTGGGATAGGACTATGTCCCCCCACTGTAGTAGCATCCCCTCTCCTTTTAACAAAAGACAGTAAAAATCTTGGACAGAGGAACAGGGGAAACATGTTGCTGGATCGTCAGGAGAGGAATGTTCTCTAGGTATTTTTGTTTTACTATCAGTTTTCAACAATTAATAATAATTGATAATTTTATATATGGGTTCTTCTATGATTGATAGAGCTTTGACCTGTATTTGTGGATGGTAAACTGTGAACTGTGTTCACAGACGGGACATGTTACTGAGCCCATGTAATGACATAATCATGTCAGATTTGAATTAAGAGCTGTGTGAGGGCTTGTAAATCATACACATTTAACCATGATTGTTTAACTAAGTCCCTTGCACAGATGTATCCTGATATCCAAAAACTTTTGAAGATATTTCATACAAGGTGTAATATTTAAAGGTGCCGTATAAGAATTATGTATCATCTTTATTTTAAGTTGTTGCAAAACATTAAAAAACATTAAAAAATGATGTTCATTTCAAATACTTCTATCACTGACAAACGTAATTTAGCCAGGATATTCTCATTTCAA
>JAPMNP010698726.1:0-19891 GCA_029874935.1 Atherina boyeri | reverse complement strand
GTGTGTGTGTGTGTGTGTGTGTGTGTGTGTGTGTGTGTGTGTGTGTGTGTGTGTGTGTGTGTGTGTGTAAGAGAAAGAGAGAGAGAGAAAGAGAGAATGTGTGTGTTTTAAATAAAATTTGCTCTAACCTTCAGCACTAATCTTTTTTCCCTAATTGGACTCTGCATTCGTAAACTCCTGATTCCACTTTACCGTTGTTGATTTCTCTAGCTGGAAACATTTTCCAAGATAATCTTGATCACTTTTCCCTGCAAATCTGTTCTGGGTATTCAGAATATATTCAGTTCAACTGACAAATTCAATGTTTATGGGATGTAAATCATCCAACCATTCATTAGCCATATCCACTTTATCCTGTTAAGGCAACATATCCCAGCTGACACTGGTATAGGCTTGCTAGCCCATCACTGGACTAATATAAAAAAAATCAGACACCCGTGCATGTTCACACTCATGTATATGGGTAATTATCATAGCATGCATACATTTAGACTTCAGGAAGAAGAAAATAAATGCAAACTCCACAGGCTCGGTGTGTGCAAGATATGACCAAGTCTAATAATATTTTAGCTTTGACTGAGTTTATTTTCTTTTCCAAGCACACCCTCCAGAAAGGACACGTCACCAGATAAGTTTTGATAAACCACAGCAGACTTCATTTTTTCAATCTGCAACTGAACGCAGCAGCTTCCCCTTGTGTCCTCCATCCTCTGTCACACAGAGAGTAAAACACATCTTTTCAGCTTCCAGAGAGAAGACGCTGCTAAGAGAGTTGTAACGTATTCGTACAGTATGAGGAACACTGTTAAGCTGTTTTATGTGGGAACAATGGAGCTCATTCAAGGTTGTCCTCACACTGACTGTTTGTGCTTGCCTTTCAGCCCACTCTCCTAATCCAGGCCCGGGCTTCAGACAGCGGCCTTTTCTTCGGCTGTCCGTTTAGACAAACAGAGACACATCGGTCTCCATCACATGTACAACGATCCGGTTGGAAAAGAGGGGGAAAACTGATACAAGATGTGTGTTAATAGGTGGAGGGGTTGGGGATGAAATAAACGGCAAAAAGAGGAAATATTACATAAGAGTACAGTCTTCCCTTGTGTTGTGTCTCTGAGATGTGATTCAGAACACAGATGAGAGTAAGACCAAATGATGCATTTAAAAACAGCGATTTATTTCCAGCCAGTTTCCTTCTTGGCATACACTTAGAGATGCTATTATGTGTTTTGGCTCTAAGTTCATGACTCTGTAAGTGCTGTTTATATTTTAGATAGTAGTGGTGGTGTGATAGCTTTGGATAATTAGTCTAACACTGAGATCAAATCTGCTTTGGTCTGGCCCAGTTACAATATCTCGCTTTCCCACACACTCACCAGTTTCTATATAGAACTGGTGTAGCTTCTTGTGTGTGTCGTGGTTCATTAATTCATCAGATTTATAACCACTTACACAGCTGCAACATGCACAGCCGCAGGTGGGTTTTTTTAGACTCCATGTTTTTATCTTTTTTTCTGCCTCTTTTTTGTGGCTTCATGTAGTTTTCCAGAGGAATGCTAAGGGAGGCACGTGTTTCAGTTCTTTTCAGAGGCATTTGAGGTCATGGTGGGGTGAGGATGCAGAGAGGCAGACGTCTCTGTTCCTTCCTCTGTCATCCATCATGGACAAACCCCTCCCCACCACCACCTCCACCGCTGGCTGACACCGCCGCGATCTCCATCCCGTCCGTCTTTTCCTCCTGTGTGTGCTTCTCATTAGTGTTTTGGATAGAGTATTGGAACTAATTTTTTCCAGGGCAAGAGGCTTGTAAAAACTGACAGCTGTCCTCCGCCCCCACCACCCACGGAGGGAGGAAAATAACCTTAAAGAGCCACTGTACAGTGTACTGTACTCATTGACCCCATTGTACTGTTATGCAAGATGAAAGAGAGCGGGATGCAAGTCGAAAGGGACACGATTACTTGATTAACAAATCTTAAGAAAAAAACGTATTGTTGCGCTGTGCAAATGATTCATAACTAATATAAAAACTGATAAGCATGACTATAATAAGCAGAGCACAGCAGCCTATCTTCTCATATAAATCAAGGGGAGCAACATAAAATATGATCTCTTGGTCCACTGACAAATGAGCTGTCCAAGCTTATTTTTAAACAAAATATCTAATAGTAAATAGGAGATCTTGAATAGAATAATTTAACATAGATGCACACATAAAAAATATCCGCCATAAAATTTAAGCTTAGAAGCTCTGAAGCTGGAGGGGTGTGATGACCCAATAATGTTTTTTGTTTTCAGTTTTTGTCTATTTGAGCACGGCTGAATGATCCACAGATGATGAATAATTGAAGTGGAGAAACTGTTTCAGTCGAAGCTCACTTAAGAGTGGAAGAATGACTCACAACTCGCTCGAAAAAGCACATATTCTCAAATTTATTATTGCATTAAGTGTGTTTGTGTGTGATTGTGTGAGTGCGTGTGTCAGCAGGTGATCGGAGGAGGGTGTGTGGGTATGCATTGGTGTGTAGCTAAATGGTAAATTGGATTAGTGTGTCACAAGATCCGTGGACTCGCCTCTGGTTAGGAAGAGCTGCAAAACTACTTCCTGCTGGTGCAATTATCTAATCAATACTGCAATGTGGTCAAAGTAAATCGGTAATTCTTTTAACTTTCAGTTACTGATAATCTGAAGCACACAGGATGTTATTCTGAAGATTTTAAAGATAAAAACAAAGCTGATAGAAAAACTGCACTTGAAAAACGCAGCCCACATGATGCAAACTGGTTTTGCTTTATATAAGTAGTATATATGTAGAGATGCCAAGATTTGGTTGAGGATGTAACTTCCTCCCCCAAAGATTTTTAAAAGATTGTCTTACTTCTGCACTTACAAATGCAATGTATTTTCTTCAAGTCTCTCAAAAACAGCTAACGTTGAAACTATACCTACAAATCCGCTCCTTTCAGGTTTTATGACAAACATGTCCTTGAGCATGAATCAAAAAATATTATTAAACTGTTGTAAGATTTGGTTTAACATGACAAATAGAAATCACAATATATTCATATTGAACAAAGAAAAGCATGTCATAATAAAGAAATTATTAGATGTCACTTCCTGTGTATCATAACACCTATTACTGTATTTTACGAATACAGCCTAGAATAATTCCTACAGGCTCTGGAATTTTTCTTTTGGTATTTGTCTGCTCGAGGAATGCTCCAGCAGGTTTGGGAATTTCATAAACATATATTTAAAGCGTATACCATTTCATTTGCTTTGTAAAACTGGCTAAGTAGAGCTTAGGAAAGAGCACATCCAAGAATAGGCCGAGGTGGGAGCGGAAAACCACACAGGAATGGCGTTTCAGAGGAAAGCCAAAAGGATAGGCATGGGGTTGAAGTTAAGGGGCATTTGCTTTGCTGTGGGCCCGGATTTAAAGCAGAGATGGAAGGTTACAGAACTGCTGTTATGGAATGTTCTACAAGCATGTTAAACCAGATTACAGGTTCCTTTTCTTGTGAAGGCTAAACTCTCTGATCTATAACCACATCCTGCTGTAGCTTCTGCTGAACACCACAGATGAAAATGTGATAAAAAATAGGGAAGTATGTACTCATTTTAAGTCTCTTCTGTCTTAATTATAGAAATTAAGAAGCACCTCATTTGAATTAAAGTTTTAAACATAAACTTTTAGGAAGAGATGACTGTTAGCACCACAGTCCAGCATCACATATAGAACCTCCTGACTGATCCTTCAGTGGAAAACACACCCAGTTAAACTTAGTCACACACTGTGGTTCAGTTCTTTTGCACCATAGTGAGTGTGCATGTTGTGTATGAGTTACATATACAACATGCTTTTCTGTGTTTGGATCAGTGTGTGTGCCTGTGGTCACCAAGCCCTTTGATTTGATGTGTGGGAGTGGCCCTCTATTAAGACCCGTAGCTCAACCCATCTCCCTAATTACAGAAGGGAGTTAAGCAGAGGGTCAGGGGCTCCACCCACTACGCCCTGCTCCACATCAACCTTCAGTCACTCAGGAATCAACAATGGTCAGACAGCTTGGTGATATAAATACAAAAATAGTGCCACTGCTGTGTTTTTGCAGGTGCCCAAAAACCAAAATCTGGTCGGGAGACTAATTTGCAGACTTGATGCTCCTCTAAAATTTTGGTTAGCGAAATGCTTTCGCAACAACTTTACACACACAGGCATGTAGATATCTGGAGTTTGGGAGACTTTAACTCGACTATCACCATGTCATTTGTGGACACCAGTGGTTGCCACCGTGTACATTGTACGACAACGACGTGCCACTAAAAAGATGATTCAGCAAAAAAAAAAAAAAGCGGTGAATTTAGTGGCTTTGCAGCTTCCAAAAAAGTTAAAAATAAAATAGGTACATGCGTACAACATGACAAGTTTGAGCACTTCCAGTGCTTCAGTGAAGAATAAACATGACAAATTGAATAAAGTAAAAATAGTCAACATGAAAATCCCTATGACTCCAAGAGGTAAAAATTAGAGGACCAACTGGAGTAATTATGGGCAATAAAAAGTTGCAAAGTGTGTCAAAATTTTAAAAATGATGCCCATTGAATTGTCTATTTAAAACGTCATGTATATGACAAGTTGGTATCAGAAAACTTGCTGAGGCAAATAACCAGTTAATGAAAATGAATGAAGACAAGCAAATTGAATTGAATCAAATTAGGCTATTTGAGCATACAGTGAGTGGTAGAAAAGCTCACGCTACATTGCTGCAGGACTCCTCAATCTAAAAATATCTGATGGAAAATGACTGATCACTGGAAAAGCAAAATTGTTTAACCAAAACAAAGAATGTGCTCATTACATTCAGCTGTGTTCTGCAGCAAATTATAATCACTTTAAGTAAGGAAAGTATGTTAAGTATTGATCCTAGTATGGCACTGACTATGCTATAATACCTTTCATAAGAAATTGAAAAAAGGAATAAGAAATTTAAAAAAATCAACTACAAAGTAAAAAACTAGACAAACTGGTCAAATCTATTGAACACCAAGTCAAGTATTAACTCCTCACCTATTCCTAAGTGATGCCATGAGTTATGCTTATACTTAAATATGACTCCAAGGAGAACTTAAGTTAGCGTTCCCACAGGAAAGAAAAATACATAGTATTGCTAAATCACAGGATGTACTGATGGATTTCTGGTAAATTACTTATTTAGTCAGCAAATTCTTGAAAAGTTACTTCTTATCTAGAGGGCACCAGAGTGCTTGTGAAGTTTGTACGTACCTTTTCTTGCCTTGTGGGCATGTGGACACGACACCAGATGTCTTTCTACCCTGTCCTTATGGATAAAGAGCCTGCCGGTGGTCATTTTGACTGACCAGTGATTTTTCCAACACACCCCTACAAAAGAAGTCAAATGGAGGGGACCTTTTAAGTCTGTCTTCTACAATATAGATTGGTAGCAAGTTAAGTAAACAATATCCAATGGGGAAGGAGGAGCTTTATGTACAAATTTATAGGTTGGTGTACTCAAAAACAGCTCAATATACATGAAAAATCTACACATATTTCACATTTTTCTGTGTGCATAATGATATGGTGAATTAACATATCTAATTACACTGCTCATTATCTTGTCAGGAAGGAGATGTGTATATATGCTCAGTTTGAGTTCAAATTTATGTAACTTCTGAGTATTATGAAATATAAATTATGGCACATTTACTGCAACAACAACAGCCAGCCCATTATAAACCAACCACAACTGGGCAGCTATTTGGCCTGCATTGCTGTACACCAGCTCAGAACTCATAAAACACACACCAGATGTGGAAAGGGATCATGCATAAATGACTGGGTCCCACAGCTACACAAAAACACAACTGGTGACATCTGTGACACAAACAACTGAAACGGAATCAAGAATTATGGCTTAAAACAGAGTAAATTAAGCTGTTATTTTCCTATGAGATGCCACAAACACTATCAAAATGTGCACTGTAAAATAGCAAAACAATTAAGGTACCAGAGATACCAGCATTTTACTTTTATATCAGGCTGAACATAAAATAATCTCATATTACAATATACTACTGTTTACTGAATTACATTTTCATCACATTTTATGGGATTTTACAGCAAATACCAACATGTTAAAGTTAAAAAAAGGATGAAGAAGGGGAGTAAACCTTTGACTTCTGCATTTAATGTACATCACTGTACTTAAAGACAAAAAGCAGATTGAAAGTATTACTTTACAAAGTGTAGTGTCACTGTAATTCCACTACTTGGAGATCTAATCTAGCTATTTACATTTCAAAATTTAACAATTACTGAACTACTGCAATTACTCAAATGTATGCAACTTCATTAATGAACCTTCTGATGCAAGACTTATTAAAAAACAGCAGCCCATTTTTTTTGGCCATACAGTATTTTATTTCAACAGAGACGTGCAGTGATGCTTTTCATTATCTTAATCTTATTTTACTTTTTTTTTAATTTAGTTATTGTCATACTTTAAATAGGCACCCACTACAGTCTGTGGTAAAGTGCTGGTCATGGGATCAATTAGCTCACTGCACTTATAGTAGCATAATTTTGTAAATCTAGCAAAACAGCAAATGTTTGAAAGGGGAAAAACAGTTACATTCTGATAAATTGCAGTTATCTATCATAGAGCTCCCTAATTAATTAAAATAACCCTATTATTACTGGGGAACTGGACCAATGGAAGTCATGTTGCTTTTGGAAACAGGATTTTTCCTTATGTATCAGTAAAAAGTATATATTTCTTGTTAGATAAAATTCTATTCTGCAGGTTAGTTGTACTGTATTTATGGTAATTCAAGTTTCAATGTAATCCAGAAAGCTGATCTTGAAGTTAGACACCCAAAAAGAAAGAAAAACAGAAAACACCCTGATTTAATTGTTTGTTGACAACACAGCTTCCTTGGCTACGGGCCTAGACCAGGCTAAATAATTTGAATTATTTATTTTTAACAGCTTATTTATGGCTCTGAAGCCCGTTTCTATGTTTATGTCTTGGATAATTGTTATCCCGATAAACTGTGAGGGGCCAAAAAGTAACTTAATGACATGAATACTCTCAAATATTACTATCTGTGATGACATCGAACTGGCAACAAAAGGCAAGAAAATCAGTTCAATTTGCAGTTACCTCTTTTTCATCTATGTCAAAGAGACAACAGCAAGCTTTAGAGACTAAATGTTCAACAGCCATATCTTAGAGTTTATTGGTGATGCTGCTGAGTCATGACTGAAGCTATAGATAAATCTGGGAAAACACAAAAATGTGGTTTTGCTGTGCAATCATCATAAATGTTTGGTACAGTATTTAAGGCAGCGGTGAACACAAACTTTAGATCTCTTTTGTATTTTTGCTGCCATGTCATGTTGTTAGCCATAGAGGGTTTTTTTTCTGCCTCAACAGTTAAACAGAAAACCTCCATATGAATAACTTGAGGGTGAGAAATTCCTGTTTAAAGGCGAGTAACTTTGCTTCATGTTTATGCGCCTCATATGAATTTCTCCCACTGTGTGTGTGTGTGTGTTTGTGTTTTCACCATGAACCTAAGTTATCTGTTTGCTTTAGGTTTTATGCTTGGATATGCATGTAGCCACAGAAAAATGGATTCTGCACAGACCAACTAAGTTTAACCCTATAGCTGAAGACACATCTGAAATATATAAACAATTACAACTACATTACTCTGTTAATCAATTAATCATACATGCAGAAATAATTACTAATGTTTTTCAAAAAGATTTTGAGTGAGAAGAAAAACAATCACATAAAATGGTCCATCGGTTCTCCTCTGCACTGTCACAAGAGAAAGTGAGGAGCAACTGAACGATGACCTGATTTCCAAAGGAATACATTAAAAAGGAAAAAGTTAAACATAGCCCATTTCTTCAATATTTTATTGAAAATTGTATTTTTCATCTCTATCTTTCATCATTCTCACATCAAAAAAGGAAACAAGAAAGTTATGAAACAAAGTTTTAGGACAGCTCCTCTGGTTGGCTCTGTTTATCTCTACAAATTCTTATCTGATGGATTATAATCAGTTTGTCCTGCAACAGACTATTAATAAATGAGTTATTGGGTCATGTTTTATGTCATCAGGAAATGACAGAGTTTTACATTTTACAGAAAACTCTCAGGTCCTAGAAGACTTTTTTTTTAAAAACGGCACAGGCTTTTTTTTAAACAAAGACTTAGGGTGCATTCACCCCAGGATTGACTGTTAGACTCGGTACAACTGGGGACTCGGTTCAGTTGGGGGGTAATTTGCATTCATGCTCCACTATTCAAATTAATCAGACATGTTAAAAAAGTCCTGCTGGATCAAGAATGACAGAAGGAGAAGATGAGACACACAACAGGGAAGAAAACTTGCACATCTATTGGTTTCTACCACATAACAGCAAAACATGGCGCTGCATCAGATTGTAGTGGACTTTGGCTGACCATATTTCTATCAGAACTTTTAGCGAGTTCTTCCTCATCTGAACGTGCAACATTTTCCCGTTCGGAGCACCTATTGTCCCACATGCACTTTTGTTTTGGTTGTGTTTGTATGAAGGTAGAAATGTGCCAAAATGGATTAGCTTGTAGATTCAATGTGAAAACTTGTAGAATGCAATGTGTAAATTACACAACAAAAATCTAAACCTGTATTTTCTGCCATAAAGAAAAGTTACACACACATGAACTGAATTTAAAGTTGCAGAACTTCACTTCACTGAGTAATGTGAACAAAACAACTATCCATGAAAATGCTGCGGTGTGTTCGCAGTATACAGTACAGAGACTTTGGAAACATTTTTTTTTAGCAATCTTACTAACTTAAAAGCCTTATAATTGATTACTTCTGGTGACGATGGGAAGATAGAGGCCAATTCTAATTATGAAACAGCATCACCTGGCTTTTGCTGACTTAAATGGCCTTAAATAAAACATAGTCTAATTTTAGCAAAAACCTTGCATGCTATGGTATGCAATATAAGCATATATGCAATATAAGCAGGCATGGGGAAACAGGGAGACTTGCTCAATACAAATGTAAAAAAAGAAAGAGATAAAAATCCACTACGCAGCACCGCTAAAGGTTATGTGTTAGAGTGATGTGTTGGAAGGTGGATTTTGTTATTTTTGGAATTCTAGCTGCTTCCCCAAATCCTGTTTCACATGAGCGCTATGCTATGCTAACCTTGCCAGAGCTGCACATTTTGCACTAAAACTGACAGTGGTATAGATCTTATCCACTACTCTTGGGGAAGAAAACAAATCACTTCGAAACTTCTGAAAGTGTTTCCTTAAGCTTTCATTCTTTCTGTCTTCTTATGGTTTCTTATACTTTAAATTATAAGGAGAAAAACACAGCATGCATGCTTGGAGACAGACATTAGTGTGCACATGTAAATCACTGGCTGTTCCCCCACCCTGTGGGAGTCTGTGGGGGTGTGGATAAAGTTTTGGAAGAGGAAAAGAGCAGAATTGGGGCAAAGGAAGGAAGACAAAAAAACCATATGAGGGAGGGATAAGAAGGTAGCAAGTTACCACAGCGAACCGTGAATTCCTTAGAGTTCATCATGTGACACAAGAAACAGATTCAGGAAAAGCAGCTGCTATACAGCATACTGCGGAAATGAAAAGAAAGTAAGTTGAGTGGGTGGAGATAAAAAGTCTGTGAGAATGAAACAGGAACAAATTGTTATCTAATCAGATTTTGAGCCCTATGTGGAGGTCAGCAGCAGATGAAGATGAAGTGCAATATCTGGCGGCTTCCTCAGTTTTCTGAAATGCCTTCAACAGAGAGAAGCCTTATGATTCCATCAGGAAGCACAGATTCATGCACTCTCAACACAAAGTACTGTATATACAGCATACGCACATAAAAAGCACTGGAATACTTTTTCTAAAGACCCAAGCATATTTTTTTCAGTTTTTCTGACATCACTTGTGCACCAATTTCATGAAAATCAGGAATCAACTTGTGACACAAAACGATGATTACTCACTGTAATGATTAAGAAATATTACAAGCTGTGGAGTGGGATGGAATTTTATTACTTCCTCACAGGAAATGTTGGCTCAGAGACTCATCCAGCTGAGAGAAAGATCCTTGTTTTTTGGTTGATGGCAGGCGATACATGCATTCCACTGCATACTATTTTAGGCCATGACAGAACTTTAATTGTAACAATGTGTACTGTGCACTGTATATGGCTAACATTTACATGTACTGTACAGATAATCTCCTCTCTCAAATGTCAGCAGTAGTAGTTTGAGTAAGACTTTGCTGACCAGTAAACATGACAGAGATGGTGCTGTGACTTGGCCCTGCAGAACAAACAGACAGCATAAAGAGGGCCTGTGTGGTGCTAAGTCTCACACTGAAGTGAGGGACAGAAGAGAGAGGGAAGGAAGCGAAATAAGGGCCAAAAGAGAGACGGTAAGAGGAATAAGAAAACACAATGAAATAAGAAAAAAGAAGTTAGGAGTCATGAAATGTTTTTTTTCTCTTCAGACTTACAGTAAGCGATAGGAAAAAAGAAGAAGAAAAAAATGAAAACATCGTAATGGTTTTTGGTTAGGCTTGTCAAAAGTCAGACTGTGTCATAAAATATTTCCAAAGTGGGTAAAAGTGGGAGCTTCACACAGTGTGCGCCTGTGGTACTAAGGTATGCTACTTTTCTCATGGGCCCCAACGACGGACCTTTATATGACTTTTACACAGTTCTGTTTGAAACAGAGGGGTGTGATTTCACGTAGACACGATCTATTCATGCCTATAGGATGCTTTTTGCACACATGGAAGTCATGTGGTACCAACGGCTGTTGATTAAAAGGCTTGGTCAACTCAAAAGATTCTCATGGTATTAATATACATGTGAATACAAATAAGTATTGAAGGTATTGGAATGCATCAAACAGACTCAGAGAGTTATCATATTAACTAAATTTGAAGTCAGTAAAAGCTGTTTTTCTTCAGAAAAATTAGTATTTTTTCTCTTTTGACCTTTTAACAAATAAAGAAAAAACTGTTCACGGACTTGCTGAAATCAGAAATAATAAGTAATCGAAGTGTTAAGCAAAAATAGATTATTTATAGAAGTGGGCCCCCTGACAAAGTTTCAGCATCCTGCACTGTCCACTGTCAATACCTTGTTTATTGTATTAATGGGAATCACTCACATCAAGAACTTGAAGACTAGCTGCCCAATATTTCACATGGACCCAATGACTGAGAACCTACAGACACAATAACCTCGTACAGCATCACAGCTGCTAGAAACTGTTTTGTCAGCTAAGATATTTTCAGCTCTGCTCTTTTGAGGGTCATCCACAGAATCTCAGTGAATGTCTGGTAGATGTACAGGCAATGACAAAACCTTGACATTTGCAGCTCATGAGTCCTGTGTAGGTTTTGATCTATATTTATGTTTGGACTTGCCTTTTAATTATGCTGTTTTTTCTGCTTGGAATCATCTGATCAGTCTTCTAATTCTAAAGGATGCGGTTTCATTTAACAAACGTACAGAGGCCGCTCACAATTTGGAGGAAGGAACATCTGTCAGTCAATGTTATGGATGGTTACAGTATAATTGTCCCAGTTTGTCCTGCAATGACTGATGATGATCTCTTGTGACATTTTAATGTCCTTTCAATTGTGTTGAGCATTATTGTGATGTATCCATACAATATATGCCATTATGTAAAGTATGTAAGGTTTTTGCTTATTATGACTTAACCCCAATTCCTCCTTTTGGCCCAGTCATTTGTCCCTACCCCTCCATTCTGCAGAGGTCAGGTGCACATCTCAATTTCTAATTTGGGTTGCTGAGGTTATTTGGACAGTTTTGCAGTGCATCAACCCTCCAAAGTCTACAATCTTTCTGAAAATCATTTGAAGTCCAAAAGGCTTTTTGATTAGCTCTCCATGCAATCTGAGTAGTTGTCTGAAAAGACCTGTACTTGACATCCACCATTTAGGTTAGGTACGGTTTCTTAATTGCAATGCAAAATGAGAAAAAAAAAAAAAAAGGTTGTGAACTTTTCTGGGCTTCCTCTGCTTAAAGGTTGAATATGGAACAATTTCATAAAAAGCTATATTTTAGAAGAAAAAGAAAACCTCCACTGGGCATTTAGAGGGGTGCAGGATGAAAGTACAACATTACCATAAAAAATATATTTGAATTAAAATTAAATATAAATTTTACAGGCACGACAATGCTGTTACATTTACATCTACCAGCCAATAGCGGCACTGGGAAAAATGGTGCAGTCGGCAAGTCAAGCAGCTGCTTCAGAGCCCCGGATATATCGTTATCCGTCTCAGGAGAGGAGTGACCGGAGAAGAGCAGAAACTACAGTAAATTTAGGAAAAGCCTACACTAGATGGACCCACATAAAACATTTTCACGGCACCAAAAGACACGGGGAAACGGCTGCTTTCCTCCTGGATCAGTAAGCTAATTCACTTGCTAACTTGGCGAACATTAGCTGTCATTTAAACTCCTCTACAATACATTCATCACTGGACGTATCAGCAGCAACCCTGGCAACCCAGCGGCTGGAAATGTCTTTCTATTGTTGCAACTACAACTTAAACACACAAGATGTCGCTAGCTATCATGTTCGTATCCCATATCCAACCTTTAATGGGCATCAGATATTTTAATTTAGACTGCCAAGCATCTGCTTCAAGGAGCCCAGGGCTGTTGGTTGCTAAAACAAGATTTGATGAGAATATTTAAAAAGATGTGAATTTTTCATTTCCTGGCCTATTCTAAGGATGAACCATAGCCCTACAGGTTAATTAAAGCTAGACACCTTGGCAACAGTTATCTGTGAATTAATTTGGGGGCTCAAAATTGTATTTAGAATTCCATTGCTTTTTTTCACTCTGAAATTATCTTAACCCTTGCGGTCCCCTTATGGGTCGAAAAGACCCATGTCCCGCGATGCGTTTGGGGACCCCGGTACGAGCCGCAAGCAGGTCCGGGATCCGGCCCCGGTATCGGCCACGAGCCCGGCCCCTGCCCCTGCCTCTGCCCCAACCCCGGACCGGGTCCCGGACCTGCTCGCATTGCGAGACACGGGTCTTTTCGACCCACTAAGGGGACCACGAGGGTTAAACATAAAACAAACAAACAGACAAAAAACAAATGTTGAAAATAGCTTTTAATTTTTGGCAGATATTCTAACCAGTGGCACACATTGCTGCATGCAGCTGCAGTTAGTACATAAGTGAGTATTTCAAAATAAACATAATTACAGTAATCTGAAAGAAAGTCAATGAAATCATGCGTTTCCACACAACGCTGTCAAGAAATCAGGTCTATCAAGGCTCTGTGAGCCAAAACTTGAAATCTTTTTTTTAAAATCACAAGTATACTTAGTTTGTCAAACATTTTAATGAGATAGTCCTTTAACTTTAATCCCTCTATTACATCATCATTATAATCATTTGGTGGCAATGTTTCCTTACCTAATGACCGCAACAGGAAAAATAAACAAACCACGACTCTCCCTTTCTGCTGTTTTCTGTTTTTCCTGCACAGCAACAGTGTCTCTCGTTGTGCCCTCGTGTCTGCTCATACTTCATGTAACTTTTTACAATCTTTATTATCTGTATTGAGATTTAGTCCATTCAAATCTGATCAGTCCATTTAGATCCATTCAGGATCTTAAGGATCTGTTAAGTGTTTATTATATTATAATGTCTATTTTATTAGTACTTCACATGTAAGTGATGAGTGCTTTTGTGTTCTTGGTTGCATTCACACAAAAGTCCACAAAAACCTCAGACCTCTCACTAATTACATGGTGGATGATGGCACAACCCTGACCTCCATGTATGCATCATCTGTTACATAAATACTCATTTGACGGAAACTGCTGTCAAGCTCCATCTTGGTCAGCAGCACTGGTCAGTGCCAGGTTAAACCACTGCTGGATCAGGACACGGCCACTCCCTTGTTCTGTGCTCAGTTCCCTAAGGATATGTGAGCATGCATGTTTTGGATTTGTAATATTTATTTATAAGAAAAAAAGGAAAAACAAACAGAACATTGTTAGTGTTTGTGTTTAAGATAATCTGTAAGAGGGACAACAAAAGAGAAAAATGTGTGCACATGTGGAAAATACAAGAGCTTAAGGACATTTTACAGTGCCCAATACCAGAAGCCACCGGATTTACGTATGTAGCAGACCACCTTGTACCCCATGACATCATCCAAGTGCCTCCTGAAACTTAATACATAAGGGACACACAATAAAAACACACTCTCTGCGCTACAAGTTTTCTTTCCCCTTCTCATGAGGTGCCAAATAAAGCGCATACGCCATGTGTTGAGCACATGTTGCTGATGCTGATGTGTCCCACTACAGTAGAGAACTTAAACAAACTTGTTGAGGTATCACATATCATGACTGCATAATCAAAAACAAGCTCACTGTCCACACTTCCAAACATTCTGACTAAACCAATTTTTACTGAAAATGTTGAAGTGTTTATTCAAGTGAGGTAAAATACAGTGACAGTGTTTGACCAGTTTGGTGATAATGGAGTGAAAGGCGTTTGGCAGTAGACTGGACTATAGCGGCTTGAAACGGAGCAAAGAGCTATAATTGAGCAAGAACCAACAGATGATATCTCACTCTTATGAGAACAGCCAAGCAGCATATATAGATACAATCTTCGAAACAGGATGTGCACTGCAGGATTGATCAGTGAATATAATCGATCAGATATAAAAGTGTTATCAGAGTGGAAAAACTACGAGATAAGTTGCATCACAAGACCAGCTGACTCAAATTATACATCCCCTACATATAGAGATATTCAAGATTAATAACAGGATAAGCAACATTTAATGCTAAAGGTTCCTGAAGTGTGTCAACAGAAGATATCTAGTTAATTACTCGGTTGTAAAAAAGAAGGCAAAACATGAATTACAGGAAGAATACCCCTGGTTTAAATAAGCCATAGCCCTCAAATGTTTTGGGGCCTCCAAGATACCCAAAGTGAAGAATAAAGACTGTTCACACGTAGTCTTAACAGAAGGTTTTTCATTCACAATTTCTGATGCATTTTGCTGTCTGACAGAAAAGACTAAATATTCTAATGAGAGTAGCTTTTTGGGGGGTTTCAGCTTTATAAAATTATGCCTTAGTGTTTCTTTGTTTTTTATTTTTATGTTGTTTTTGTTTTTTTAACAAAATAATGGCAAAAATTTACAAAAATTTTTTTTGTGAGGGGGTGCTATTCCCATTTTGTATAGTTGAGAGTATAGAGGCAAGTTATTAAACCTACAACTGTATTTTCTGGGTATGTTGGAAGGTTTCGAGAGCTTGGTTGTAAGTCCAAGGCCAGAATCTGCACACTTATCTGCTCTGTCAGAAAAAAGCAGTGTTTTTATTGATTGTTCTCTTTGTCTTTTAAATTCCAAAACTTCCCATCTAAAGGTGCAAAAGGTTTTTCAGATCCTTTCATCTCTTTCTGGTCACAGTCAGCTAAAATAATGCAACCTCATAATCATTGTCATCTTTTCTTCTTGTTCTTCTCCTCATGGCGGTGGCACGCAACAGTTTGGTGCATTACCACGACCAATTGGTAAGGAATGTGGACCAGAATGTCAAATGCGATCCGATTAATACATATTTAAATATTAATGCGTTAATTCCACAAATAAATGTTTTTTCTTCGACACACTAGTTTTGACAGCCCTAATTATTAAGCATGGTGATTAAGAGAAAAATTTGGTAAAACATAACAATAAACAAATATTAATTGAATTATCTTAAAACATGTCTCTATTTCTTAATTCCATACAATACTGCTATAATTATAAAGATTGGCTAAAGAGTGTATCTAAACAAACACTAATAAAAACAGGTCTCAAGCTGATAGAATAATCTATAGCTAAAATAAGCAGAACGCAAAAGTCTTTTCAAGTACATCGATGAAATCTAGGAAGGAAGCAAGTATGAAAGATCAGTGCTCTGGAACCGTTTAACCCACTTGATAATCAGTGGAGAAAGGCAAATATCAGTGCTGACTTGAATGATTAGCCTTTAAGCTACCAAAGCTCATTAAATCTAAACAATTATGATAAAGAGGCTGTTCATTATGCTAATAAAGGCACAGATGAAGAAAGGCTTCAAAACACTGTCATACTTGCCTTGACACTTCATGCACAGTAAGCTTCGGAGCCCTTAGTAATTTCCTCTTTACCCACCACTGTACTTCTTGTCAAACACTTGCAATGAAACCAAAAACCACAAGCCCTAAAGAGAAGCAATGAAGAAATATACACCTTCTACGGGTCATTAGGAACCAAATTTTCTTCATAAAGTGGGTTTCCTTATATTAACAGCAATGCCAAGTGCAGTCCTCCTGTTTCTGTCATCAAGGGCAGAGGGAAGGCATCTGGGAGGGCTGGAGGTGCTAAATCTGCCCCTGCTACTGTGTTGATGTAGAGTTACATGGTGCATCACATCTTGGTTAGAAGCAACACAATGAAACCCTGTACTGTATCCGTCCAGCTAAAAGGCACCATGCTGGGCCTGACACATCCCCTTCAAACAAACACATTGCTAGTGTTCACATCCCAAGCAAGGCAAAGGCAAATAAATGCAGCATCCAAGTGCCACTGGCACTGTTGATTTGTGTGCAGTGGTTCAATTTAGCAACATTAAGGTGGAGGAAACTTTCTCACTCTTGACTGTCTTCTTGGAAAGATGGAAACAGTGAGAAATTCAGACCAAAAACCCTAACTCACACAGAGTGAACCACAGGAAGAAGTAACCAGCTTTCATTTACAAGAACCATCTCATGGTCAGTTCTTTGTCATTTGAGGGCCGCTATGACAACCGAGTATTAATTGAGGTCAGACTGTGTGGCCTGGAATGGCAAACTTTCAAGCATACTCTGTGACTTGCACCCATTATTGCTGCCATCATTACATCCTATTTATTAAAATGGCTGAAAAACGAGGACCAGATCTGTAAAACTGGAGCTGACAGAGAAAAATGATTAATAACATCCCCACCCAGTTTTCAACTTTTAGTTTGGGCTGGATCCGACATACATTTTCACCTCAACATATCCCTCATATTTAACTGACGTCAGCACAAAACCACACACTGGCACAGCTTATGCATGTGCTTTACAGTATTTGGGGTCAGTTATGGTCATTTTTGCCCACATGCTGCTGGTCACAGTTCACAGAACCAGACAGTCTACCCTGACCTGTAATCAATGTGTCAGATGTGAGAGTTTGTGTGGGCAAGTGCTTTTAGCTCTGCCTATAAATAAGCAGGAGACCTGTCCTACTCATCAAGACTTCGGTCCAGGAGGCAACACTGTCAGAGTAGGATTAAAGAAAAATGAAGATTAAAAAAAAAAAAGAAGGAAAGAAGAGATAAAGGAGCCGGCAGAGTACAGGACATCTGGCTAATGAGGAAACTAAACTAAGCAGGACTCTCTGCACTTCCTTCCCTGAAAAGCATTTAATACTCCATAGAATAAAAGTCAGCCACACACACAAGCTCCTCAACAGCCTGGTTCAAGCAGCATGGTGTTCTATCTCTGAGGAACAGCATGGCCAGCAAAGATGGGACCTGTTCAGTGAAAAAGAATAACCTGCACAGCCCAATTTCCACTGCTCCCTAAATGGCTTACTCCCATAATAGACAGGCAGCAGCTTGTGGACCAAAGTATACGTGACTGAATAATGTGCATCTGCATTAATGAATACTTTTACATAAGTTTGGAGCAGACTGGAGGTTTACAACAACCAAAGCACCATACTGGTTATATTTAAACATTTTACATGTTAACTGAGTATTTCCTTTTTAAGCAAACTCTGATTCAGAATAATGCTGGACATTTGCCACACAACATTTACATAGAGACTTCACAAATAAGGGCTGAATGCACTTGTCAAAGTACATGCCTATATTCCAGATGGCTCTGTATATATGTGAAAATAATAGAATACTTTCATAAGGAAGTCTCTGCCATCTCTGATGAGTTTGTCAAGTTACTCCTTTCTTCCCCAGTGGAAATTGCTTTGAGCATATTGAATCATTTGCGGCGAATCATGAAAGAGGCCGTCCTGTGTGTGCCAGGAAGATGGAAAAAGTGTTAGCCAGTATGCTAACAAGCTATCTGCTAGCTGTGTCGGTGTGTGCATCTTAGTTCATAATACGTGGCAATGTGTTTTAAAAATGTAGTTCTCACCTTAGATAGCTCAGATATTTCTCACCATCCCTCAAATATTTCCACATGTCAACAGGAAATGCACAGGTGTGTATTCCAGTTGCTGCTCTGCATGTTGGTTCATGGTCAAGGTTTACTGGGGCACTAAACGGAACTTAGCCATCAATAATGTCATTCATTAGACCTGTGCTGGGTGTTACAAGTCAAAATGGTCCTGTTTTTGTTGCTTGGTAATGCTCCATCCACATACTCTGCCATGGTGAGAAGCTGTTCTAGTTAGTGTGTCTTTCCCACTTGTAGTAAAGTTTCCACCTATCTCTTAATAATTATCAAGTTTCCTTGCATTGAACACAAGGATATAACAAACAACTAACAGAGCTATGCGAAAAGAAAACATAAAAGATTGGAACACTGAAGTGATTAAATAAAGCTGCATACACCTTAATACAGTACTTAGCTATAAGTTTAAATGTATTTGAAAGGGCTGCATGGTATCTTAAAATCATTTTTCACCACTGAGGAGGAAGGAATGAGATAACATACATGGTTTGGCAAGTAATTCCAATTTTCACCAGTAATATTTGTCTGGATAAGTTTCAAACATAGATCAATAAACTAAAGGTCCTTTATCATTGGAGGCTGTCATCATTGTTGTTGTTGTTTTTCTGAATGTATTGTATTGTATTCCTTTCTGTAGCACAGCGAGCTGCTGTCTGTAAGTGCTGGCTCCTGCTAATCCCGACCTTGATGAGTAAGCCTCTCTTTAATTTAGCAACATGGGCTACGCTGCTCTAGCTGGCGGTCAACGGTTTATTTAACCACTTCATTAGAAGTGAACAGCTCATTACAGACGGGGCAACACTCAGCTACACACTGGGTGAACAATTTCTTACAAAACATATGAGATAGATATGAAAAAGTTGCAAAGGTGATGTTTAAAAACCATGTAGAGAAGCTCAAAGATGCTTAGATATATGTCAAATAAACAGCTGGATGACAGACAACTTGACTTGATCTCTTCTTTAACTTCATTTTTTCATTTGACATCCCCTTCCAATATACCTCAGATCTCTGCTCATTTTCTCCTCTCAGACAGACAACAGCAAATCTATCAGATGCATCTTACTTGAACCATCAATCATAGAAATTTGGCAGTCTAGGCGCATCATTTTCATACCATAAGTGCTTCTACGGAATGAGCAGCACAAACATGAAATTATGGATTTGGTAGCAATTGATTACAGTCTACAGACTCAGGCACATATAAAACAAGCATGGACTGAAACACTTGCAACCCACCAGCGTGCTGAATGATTCAAGGATGATACAGGAGAGCTCAGGGAGACAGAAGTTTTGAAATCCTGTGGTTGGGTATGTACTGTAATGGAACTGTATGTAGTGATTAGAGACAAATGTTCCAGCTGGCATCATATAGCCGATGCACCCAGTGGTACTGTGTGTGTTTGACACACGTTCGCTGCAGTGTGCACTGCAGGCAAGCACAGAGGCGACATCTGTTCACTCATATTTTGCTATCCAGGAAAGAATTTTACATGGAAGGAGCAGAGGGAAGTGTGTGTGTGTGTGTGTGTGTGTGTGTGTGTGTGTGTGTGTGTGTGTGTGTGTGTGTGTGTG